>PVJC01049172.1:0-12281 GCA_004026665.1 Murina feae | reverse complement strand
CGAGCTGCTGGGTGGAGAGGCCACACAGGGCCTCACCTGCGTTTACGAGCCTCCTGAACGGCAGGCTGTGCCTCGGAGGCCCACCGTTTTCTGGGTCTTTCTATCCCCATAAAAGGGCCGAGACTATCCTTGTACCCTGGGTGGACAGATGTTCTTTCGAGAGCCGAGTCTGCAGTTCATTTCAAGGGGGGGGGGAGGGAGGGCAGCGAGTGGCGGGGGGGGGGGATGAGGTTGGACGTATTTTTTTCTATCGAGAAAGGAAAATTAAATCTAAGTGGAAGTAATGTTTTCCTGAAAATGTTTTCCCATTTCAGCGTTTCCCCGGAGCACTCTGATCTCGCTACATCACAGGGCTGTGCTAGATGAGAAAGAATGAAGACAAAATGAATTTAAATAAAATTGAAATTGACCAGGCAGGCTTTATGCTCCCGACCTGATAAAACAGCAAAGGGGGGGGGGCGGCGAGGAGGGGAAGAATAGATAAAAACACAGATGACCGAAAAAGGAGAAATACAAATCAACTCCGGGGACATTTTAAACTCAAATGAGAGCTTCCATTTGGTTTCACATCGTCTAAAATCCAGCTTATTGTGTTCACAGCCAGAAAAGGCTCTTGAATATCCAGGAATCAGTGATGGACACATGACCTTTCTCGGCTGTTTTGCGATCGCTACAGAAGATGGCTTGTTTAATTAATTCCACAATTCATAAGTCGTTAGGAGGACTTACTTAGTACTTGCTAATAATCAACATTAGCAGCTCCAGGAAAACGTGTGCAATTAGACCGCTGGTCTCATCGATCGCCTTGGTAATCTTTTTAGAATTTGCACCCACCCTCGTGGAACTCTAAATATGACAAGAAAAATGAAATGCACAGGCCTTAATGGCCTTTATCAACAGAAACACAGATTTGAGGAGGGAAGCGTTTGGCCAGCTAATCGTAGCTGTAGATCCATACTGTTGAGTGGCCACAAGGCAAAGGTGGCGGGTCCGATTTCAATTATTCTGGATTTCATCCCCTTGGTCCCACTGCCCAAACTTTAAGTGCTCCAATTTCAGGTGCTCACAGAAAGCTCTATCGGACAGTTCTGGTCTAGTAGATGAAAGAACAGAGCTGTGAGCTTTTGGGTGTTTGTACATTTATTTTAAAAGATGTACACAGAATGGCCTGGCTGGCGTGGTGGTTGAGCATCACCCTATGAACCAGGAGGTCAGGGCTCGATTCCCTGTCAGGGCACATGCCCGGGTTGTGGGCCTGACCCCCAGCAGGGGGCGTGCAGGAGGCAGCCGACCCATGATTCTCTCTCATCGATGATGTTTCTCTCTCTCTCCCTTTCCTTTCCTCTCTGAAATCCATAAAAATGTATTTAAAAAAAAAAAACATATAGGGCAAACGGAGATTTCCTGACTAGCTCTTCAAAAAAAGAACAAAACTGAACAAAACAAAAAGCCACGCACACAAAAATAGTCTACCTGAATTTTTTGGTTACGTTGGGATAGCTTTCCGCTTGCATACAACTGTTTTCCCTAATGCGCCAGCCAAGGAAAAAAAAAAAATCCCACAGCATATATTCTCCCCTGGGCATCATCTCTAGCTCACTTTCAGCGGCAAAGCCCCTCTCTTCCCCGCCAACAGAACCTCTCACCCCAAAGGCGAACAGAGATGCCTCCCGCCTACAGAGAATGGCGTTACAGAGTTGCGGGCCGAAGGGCTAGTCATGGCTTTGAGAGAGAAAGCCCCCCCAGCCCCCCGCCCCAGCTACATTTAAACACTAGAACACACAGCAGGTGTGACGTCCTCGAACGCACGGCAGGCGCCCCCCTCGGTGGGCCACCATCCATCGCGCGTCTATTTATTGAGCGTCTGCATTCCCCGCCCAACTGTCAGGAGACGGGCGAGGGCAGCGCGCAAGTGTTCCGCTGGCTGTTGGACACCCATGGCCAGCCCGGCCCCCGGGACACGACAGATGCTCAGATTTTTGCGGAGTGATCGAATGCAATGTAAGAGAGGCATTCTGTGAGAACAGCAAGCGTCCCCCGCGGGGGGTGGGGGGAGGGCCTGGGCCCAACTCTTTTCTGTGCGGACAGCCAGGCACCCTTTCGGGCTGATGCAAACGGAGAACTCCTCGGCGGGCGGGCGGGCGGGCGGGCGGGCGGGCGCCTCAAGGTCACGGTTCCCTCCCTGCCCCCGACGCCTTTCTTCACACACGTGCTGTCTCACCTGCCCCCACGCTGGTTACTGTCTCTGCCCCACGGAAGAGGAGACAGTTCTGTCCCCTGCCCTGCTCAAGGTCACCAAGCAAAGGACATCGAGTAGGAGAGGTTCCCCTGGGGAGGAACATGGCCCCTTCCTGTCTGTGCGATGCCAACGGTCCTGGGCATGCCTTCCGGGAAGGGCCTGGCTTGGCCTCTTGGTACCTCTTGGTACCCCTGGAGCTTAGTAGGCACCCCACAAAGGCCCTAGTAACACCTCTATTCAACTGTCCTAATGGCTCAGGGCTCCTTAGCATCGTGGGAGGTGCCTACTAGGGTCGTAGGTGTGGGCAGGGCTCAGCACAGCCCGCCTCTCTCCAACAGGGACATGGGGACACACAGTGACCTCACCACCTGTCCCCTGGACGGCAGCCTCATGCTGTGGCGGCCGCCGTGGCCATCGGCGCCAGCGGCCATCTGCTTCTGCACACTGAGGACTGCCTGGCGCTGGGGAGAGCTGGCCGCCACTGGAGTGGTAGCTACCATTTTCCTCCTGACACTCAACTTGTCCCGGACAACCCCATGACTTTATTTTTTAAAAAAATATATATTTTTATTGATTTCAGAGAGGAAAGGAGAGGGAGAGGGAGAGAAACGTCCACGATGAGAGAGAATCACGGATCGGCTGCCTCCTGCACGCCCCACACTGGGGATCGAGCCCGCAACCCGGGCAGGTGCCCTTGACCGGGAATTGAACCCTGACCTCCTGGTTCCTAGGTTGACGCTCAACCACTGAGCCCACCTGCTGGGCCCACCCCATCTTAAAAACACACGTTCCGCTGATGTGGCAAGGGCCTGCTGAGCCCTACAAACAACAGGGGGCTCCGGATTTCCTGTTTGGCCCAGTTCAGACGAGGGCTTTTAGAAGTCTGACCTTATTCAGCACTCATTCCCATTAAAAAGTCACTATGCATAAGGCAACAGGTTCGAAGCCGATACCTACGAAGAGCTCATTTTTGGTTTAATATTTTATCAAGGGCTTGACAATGGGACACGGGAGGGCGCCGAGTCTCATACAGGGCACCTCTTACGGAGGAAAGAGAAACGAGCCTTCATCGGATCCCCTAGTGAGTGAGATGCCATCCTCCGCTCCTGCTCTCGGGGGTCCCACACGCGGCAGGCAACATCCCCGCCCAAGGCTGACCCACCAGCGCTCACAGCAGCGCGCACTCACCAGGGCCGCACTCACCAGGGCCGACCCAGCGCCAAGCACAGTTAATCCTCAGGGCTCCCCAGGGGAGAGATACTATCTCCCCTTTCTACAGGCTGGGAGCCGGGCTCAGGGGGGACAGTCACGTGTCGGAGGTGCTGGTGTGTCTGGCTCCACGATCCGGGGGCCATGCTGTGAGCCTGCCTCCACCCAGACCGGAAACTCGAAGGAAATACACACCGAGGTCAAGGCCACGAGGACACAGCCCGTGTCCCACGAGTGGTGAGGATGAGACTCACACGAGGCTGCATGGTGCTGCTCAGTGGTTGATCATCGACCTATGAACCAGGAGGTCAAGGTTCGATGCCCGCAGTCTGGTGGCTGGCAGAGTCACAGGCACGTGCTGGGATTTGGGGGGGTAGGGGGGACAAGGGGCAAACACAGGCTACAATCAGATCAGGAAGAGCTCAAAGCCCAGTCATGTGGGGAAGAATGGGGAACCCTGCCCCTGGGCAAGGATTAAAGTCCTGATTTCGGGCCCTGACCAGTTTGGCTCAGTGGATAGAGCGGCGTCGGCCTGCAGACCAAAGGGTCCCAGGTTCGATTCCGGTCCAGGGCACATGCCCGGGTTGCGGGCTCAATCCCCAGTGGCGGGTGTGCAGGAACCAGCCAGTGTTTCTCTCTCATCATGGATGTTCCTCTCTCCCTCTCCCTTCCTCTCTGAAGTCAATAAGATATATATTGAAAGCAAACAAACAAACAACAAACAAAAGACGTGTCTCAACTCACCAAGGAGCTGAGCAGCCAGGGCCCTGCTGTGTCCCGGGGCTTGGCCAGGGGAGAGCCGCTTGGCTCCCCGGCCGGCCCCCCGGGTGCTGCCCGGCAGGAAAACACACTCGGCTTACCCAGACGTGACTTACTGGCACTTGGAGGCCGTTGGCGCAGCAGAATGGACAGGCTGACCTGGCCAGGTGGGCGCAGCGGGCCACCCCGAGCAGGTCACAGGGGCTCGCAAGGAAGGTCCCGGAGGGCCCTGGCTGGTGTGGCTCAGCGGATAGAGCCTCAGCCCTCAGGCTGAAGGGTCCCAGGTTGGATGCCAGTCAAGGGCCTCAGCCCTGGTGGGGGCGCGGGTAGGAGGCAACCCATCGATGTGTCTCTCTCTCACATTGATGTTTCTCTCTGTCTCTCTCTCTCCTCCCCCTTCCGCTCTCTCTAAAAATCAATGGGAAAATATCCTGGGATGAGGACGAACCATAGCAAAAGGGTCCCAGAGGGAAGATGGGGGAGATGATTTACCCCAGGGGTGGGGGGAGGGGAAATCAGGGCCTTGGGCACCTCCAGAGCACAGAGGGCGCAACAAACGGACAAGCGAAGACAAGACTCACACGAGCCTGGCTGGTGTGGCTCAGTGGTTGGACACTGACCTATGGACCAGGGGGTCACGGTTTGATTCCCGGCCAGGGCCAGAGCCCAGGCACACCCTGTGAGTCCTCACAATACTGCACACACAGGTCTACCCCATCCCAGGCAGGGGATGCCGGGCCTGGGAGGTGACATGAGCTGGCCCAGATGAACTCCCTCATTGGGGCCAGCAGCTGGGCACACAGCCCCTAGCACACTTCCTCAGAGTCTCTGCCTTCACTCAGTGGCCTAGTTTATCATTTCACAAGGTGGTGCCATGATTCCATGACTGATGATTGGGAAGGAATTACAGGGACCTGAGGCAAACTCTGTCCCAGCCCCCGCCTCTCCTTCACCTGCTGTCAGCTCCCGTGGGCAAGAACCACCTCTCCCAAACCCTAACCTGGAAGCTGAACCTGTTCTAACAGTAACACAGTACCCATCCATGAAATGGGTCCGCTTGGGGAAAGTACCCCCAGCCGCAGGAGAGAGAGAGAACAAATGGACTGGAAGATGCCCCACCAGCGAGGCTCAGTGGCTGAGGGTGGACCTGTGACCCAGGAGGTCAAGGTTCCACGTCCTGTCAGGGCACTTGCCTGGGTTGCAGGCTCCCCCCCCCAGTAGGGGGCGTGCGGGAGGCAGCCCATCCATGATGCTCTCTCATCATGGACATTTCTCCCCCTCTCCCTTCCTCTCTGACATCAATTTTTTTACAAAAAAAAATCGCTCATCTATTTAAAAAGGTAAAATAAAAAAAAAGGAAAGGTTCCTTTGGCCTCGATGGCATCTGGAATCGCATCTCCTAAAAACGGGCATGTTGGAAGAAGCGCCACACGCACGCACACGCTGCGTTTTGCCATTTTGCCTGCGCTTCCTGCTTGGAAGCCACAGACACAGGCGCTGCTCCAGGCCACGCACACTCCGCTCCGCATCTTCCGGGCAGCCCCGTCGCGAATAATTCATGTCCACTACGCCCCTATCGCACTGAATACAAGCGAGCACATTGTGCAGCTGGAAATGGGAAACCTGATTCAGATCACAGGAGACGGTACAAAAAACACCGAGTCCGACACAATGCTGTCTTTTTTTTTTTAAAAGGGGGTGCATCTTTCAAACCTCGGAGGAGATCGTGGGGGGGGGGAGAGGGGTTCGCAGCCAGACCCGACGGGGACGAAAACGCAGAATGCAAACGCAAATACCCTCCCTGGCGTCCCAACCCAGCAACCACCAGCACCAGCACCAGAACCCACCCAGGCCTTTGCTCGAGCTACGCCCCCCCCCCCCCCCCCCGTCTCCTCCGCGGGAGCACCCCTAATCCAAACCCCCTGCGGCCGGTGCAACGCACTCGGATTCCAAAAGGAAGCCCGCTCTCCAGGGGGACGGGGCAGGGGCTTGCGGGGTGCAGGTTGGCACCGCAGGGCTCGTCCCACATGGGCGGGCATGAAGGGAGAATGAGGCTGATGCCCACGCAGCCTCCTTTCCTCTGCAGACGCGAGGGAGGGAGAGCGGCAAAAGGCTCCCAGAATGAGGGCGTGGAGGTGCGGGCCGTGCAGGTGCGGGCCGTGCAGGGCTGGACCCGGAGCCCGGGCTCTGCAAAACCGAGGGGTTTTTGCTCACAGCCACCTGCCATGGCCACTGGCGGAGAGAAAGGCGGGGAACAGACATGGAGGGATCCCTGTTTACAACTGCGGCAGTGGCACCAGGCGAAGCACCAGCTCTGCACCAGCAGCCGCGGGCGGGAGGCGGGAAGGGAGGGAGGGATTCCCCGACTTTGCACTCAGCCCATTGCGCTCTGCCGGGGCCCCCCCAGGGCTGGGTTCTGCAGCGGAGCCCCCCCTCCATCCCCCCGCTTTTTCGGGGAGCCCCCACATCTCGCGGATGGGCAAGGTGACTCCTCCTCCACGCTGGGGAGCGCGTCCCCTGAAGACTCGCCCGCCTGCATCCTTGCGGGAGGGGATGCCCGCTTGACTGACAGCCGCCGCAGCCAATCGCCGCCGGGCCCCCCCGGGACAAGGTAGACTTTCCCAGCGCGCTGATTGGACGGCGGGGAAGGAGGCGCCCTCGTGATTGGCGTGCTCCTCGGAGTAGAAAGTAGTAAACAACCTGCGTCCGCGGCTGAGCCAGGAGGAGGCTGCGCGCGAAGGGGGCGCGGGATGCCCGCTCGCCCGCCAGCCCGTCCACCCGCCCGCCCGTCCTCACTGCCCCCCGGGGACGGAGTCAGGTGCCCCGGCTGCAGGCGGGACAAAGGGGGCCCGCAGCGGGGAGCCCGCGAGGGGTCTCCCCGAAAAGCACACACGAGTGGGCGTCCTTTGGAGCCCCCTCCCTGGGCGAGAACTGCTGACTGGGCAGCTTGCTATCGTTTCTGGTTCTGGGGAAAACCACAAAGGTTTTTTTTCCCCTCGCACATTATTATTATTAAAAAAAAAACCCCAAAAATTCCTCTTCTTAGGGTTAAACGCAATCAGAAGGCAGCCGGGGCCCGTCGCCTTTAATCGTCAGCGGTGTCTTTTCCGACGACGCTGTCTCACATCCCTGCACTGAAAACCGTTACCTTCCACCACAGGCCCCCGGGAGACCTTTCTGCATCGCAAGTTCCTGGAGCTGTGCTGGCGCGGGAACAGGGGCCCTCGGGTCGGAAACACAGAGGAAAAGAAACGGAGAGGATGGCATTCAGGGCCCTTGACAAGACATGAGCCGGTCATTTGCATTCCCCACCCCGCCCCTCCGCGCAGGGTGGAATTCACGCTGGATCCGCGCTGGGTGGCCATTCCCCATCTGGTTTGACCTGATTCGCAATCCAGCCTTCTTCCTGCCCTCCTCCGCCTCCTCCCTCTCCCCCCCCTCCTCCTCCTCCTCCTATATAGCACCTTAGCCCAGAAATCCTGCTGTTCCCCCAAACCACGTGGCCCCCAGGAGGTCTGCCCAGACCACCTTCCTAAGCCAGCTTCCAAAAGGGCCCCTCCTCCAGGGCCAAAGCCAGAGGAGGCACCCAGGAGGGACCTCCAGGACTTTACACTCCGGTGATAAGCCACACTGTCACCTTCTCTCCCTGCCCGCCGGTCCAAGCTTTCAACATCAAGAGGCGTACAAAGAATTCTCTCTCTCTGTCCCTAATTTTTAAATTTATTTCAGAGGAAGGGAGAGGGAGCCAGAGAGAGAAACATCAATGATGCGAGAGAATCATGGATCGGCTGCCTCCTGCTCACCCCACACCTGGGGATCGAGCCCGCAATCCAGGCCTGTGCCCTGAGGAGGAATCTAACTGTGACCTCCTGATGTGTAGGTCGATGTTCAACCACTGAGCCAGGCCAGCCAGGCCTGAGTATATATTATTTCCACTGATTTTTAGAGAGAGTAGAAGGGAGGGAGGGAGGGAGGGAGGGAAACATCGATGTGAGAGAGACGCATTGAATGGTTGCCTCTCACACGCACCCTGACCAGGGAAGGGGGAATCAAACTTGCAACCCAGGCAGGTGCCCTTGACCGGGAATCAAACCTGAGACCCTCCTGGGAGTGGGGTCGATGCTCTAACCACTCACCAGCCAGGTGAGTTTATTTCTTAAAGGTCCACATCTTTAAGACATACGGCTACGGGAGAGGAACCTATTTCTCGACTTGTCCCCCAGCAGCGGAGCCTGCAGTGACCAGTCCCCTCCTGGGACACAGAGCCCATCACCCCCAGTTCACTGGTTCACGCGAACGCTCCTGGGGAAAGCTCTGGGGGTCAGTGTGGTGTGCAGAGAGGGTCGCCAGGGTGCCTGACAGAGCCTTGGAGCTTTTGCTTCCGTGCCCCTCGGCTGGCTCAGAGGTCAGGCTGCTGGCATGACTGATCACGAGTATGTTAAACCATGCAAGTGTGATGACAGTCGGGGCACATCCTCTGACAGAAGGAAGAAAAGATGGGCATTCAGCAGGTTCCTTAAGCTCGCGGCCCTTGCAAGGCGGCAGGGATCTTAGGGGAGGAAGCAAAGGCTCCCATTGGCTCCCTGGAGAGCGATGTCTCGCAGAGAATGGATCTATGCAAAGGGGCTCCTTCGTCATCATGTCAAGAGCCGCTCACCGTCTCTGGATGTTTCCAGTAAGAGGATGTGTGTCTCTCTCTATAGAGAACGCATAGCTGCCCCACAAAGCCCACACTGCTGTTTACTAATGGCAAGAATAGGTCGGTTACATTTGCACAAACAGATGAGCTCAAGCAACGTACGGGTAAACATGCCAGCTAGAAGATTGGGGAAATGTATTCGTCTGTATGTCATCACATGCCCCCCACTCCAATCCCCAAATCTACACTGATATAGAGAGACAGATAAGTATAGATAGATACAGAGATATAGACATAGACATACGTATAGATAGGTATATAGCTATAGATATAAAAATATATAAATATCAATATATAGATATAGACTTAGGTATAGGTAGGTATATAGGTATATAGACAGACATATATAGACATAGGTAAGGTATAGGTAGGTATATAGATATAGAGACATAGATATATAGATATATAAATACAGATATAAATATAGACTTAGGTATAGGTAGGTATATAGATATAGATATAGACACAGACATATATATATATATAGACATAGGTAAGGTATAGGTAGATATATAGAGAGACATAGATATATAGATAGAAAAATATAGATACAGATATAGACTTAGGTATAGGTAAGTATATATAAATATATAGACACAGACATAGATATATATATAGATATAGACATAGGTAAGGTATAGGTAAGTATATAGATATAGATAGAAATATACATAAATATATAGACTTAGGTATAGGTAGGTGTATATATATATACACACACACACACACACACACACACACAAGGCAGATATATATAGATACAGACATAGGTAAGGTATAGGTAGGTATACAGATATAGAGACATAGATATATAGATAGAAAGATATATAAATATAGATATATAGACTTAGGTATAGGTAGGTATATAGATATAGATATAGACACAGACATAGATATATACAGATATAGACATAGGTAAGGTATAGGTAAGTATATAGATAGATAGATAGATAAATATAAATATATAGATATAGACTTAGGTATAGGTAAGTATATAGATATAGATATAGACACAGACACAGATATATAGAGATAAATAAAGACACATAGGTAAGGTGTAGGTAGGCATATAGATATCGATAGAGATATACGTCAGCAGAAGAGTTATAAGAGCGTCGTTGGCGTACACTCTAACGTTCAGTACTTAGAACGGTCCTTTTGCCACGGCTCAGGTCCCAGCATATAGTGTGAGATGCTGCGTTAAAAAGATACCACTCCAATCTCACAGTCTCTTCATCTCCCAAATCCACCCGCCCCGCCGCCCCGTCCTTCCTCCGGAACCCGCCCCGCGCCTCCTCCGGTTAGCGCGCCCCACAGCGTCCCCGTGGAAGACACACAGCCACACGCCCTGCCGCAGGGACTCGTGTCTCGCCGCCACCCAGACTTATCTCACGCGAACAAACAGGCGTTATTTACTGTAGTGAGAACGAGAACGATCCGCTGCCACTTACACAGCCATGAATTGATTTCTGATTAATGGTTAAGCAAAAAGCAAACAAGCCCATCTGCTCGGAAAACAAACAAACAAAGGGAATGAGCAGAGAGCGCGGTCCGCAGGAATGTCTCCAGGGCTGGTACGTTTTCAGCTGCTGGCGGGATGGCATGACGTTTTTTTTTGTGTATTTTTTTTCACTGCAGTTATGAAAACGGACTGCCGACAAGAAGAGAATTCTGTGTGCAGGTGCAGTTCCGCCTCTAGCAACCAAGGTTCATTCTACATGGACTTCTGTGTAGGGTAAAAGAACATGAAAAACCAACGATCCCGCTATCAAGCAAGCCCAGGAGACCCCGTCTTTCTATGCCTCGGTCTAGACTTCTGGACCGGCTCAGTGACAGCCCAGGACACAGCATGTGGCTCGATCTTTCTCCGAGGGCCTCTCTCTGGGGCCGAGTCAACAAGGAGGAAGGCGAGGGACCCTGTCTGCACCGGGAGAGCGAGTGTTGAGAAAACGAAAGGTGTCAAAAGGACATTTTAAATGTATTTTTGCCCTGGCTGGTGTTGCTCAGTGGATAGAGCGTCGGCCTGTGGACCAAAGGGTCCCGGGTTCAATTCCAGTCAAAGACATGCACCTCGGGGTTTGCAGGCTCCTCCCAGGCCAGGACCCTGCCAAGGGCGCGTGCAGGAGGCAAGCCATCGGTGTGTTTCTCTGACATTGATATTTCTCTCTGCCTCTCACTCTCTCTAAAAATCAATGGAAACATATCCTCGGGTGAGGATTAAAACACACACACACACACACACACACACACAAATATATTTTCATTGATTTCAGAGAGAGGAAGGGAGAGGGGGAGAGAGCCAGACACATCGGTGATGAGAGAGAATCATGGACCGACTGCCTCCCGCACGCCCCCTGCTAGGGATGGAGCCCACAACCTGGGCCTGTGCCCTGACCGGGAATCGAACCGTGACCTCCTGGTTCATAGGTCAATGCTCAAGCACCGAGTCACCTGGGCTGGGCACAAGGTGGAAATGTCACCAATACCAAATGAGCTGCCAATATTCTCATTTTCAGGGTGTAGGGGGGGGGAAAGATGCAAAAAGGGATAAATCGATGGAGCAAATTGTGAACAAAACGGAACAGCAGGTTGCCGTCTGGAAATATAGGGCACGCCAGCGGCTGACAGACATGCCTTGCGGCCGCCACATGAAGACATTTTGAAATCCAACGTTCAATTCTGCAGATTCAATCCCCAACCTGACAAAAAGAGGACGTCCCACCCCAGTCCCCAGGTTCCATCTCTTGCCATCTGCCAACAGCGTAAAGGCAGGACAGGAGTGCAATCGAGCGTCTGTAGATTTTTCTAGAAATGTTCACCCCCAGACTATGAGGGCTGTCAGTCATTTTATGACTATGCTTCACGGTGGCAGAGTTCGGGCTCACAGCGCAATGCCTGCCCAAGTCCAATCGCACCTCTGACAAGGACGCCGGCATGGACAATGTGGCTCAGGGGCTGAGCATCAACCGGGGAACCAAGAGGTTAACGGTTCGATTCCCGCTCAGGGCACACGCCTAGGTTACGGGCTCAATCCCCAGCGCGGGGCGTGCGGGAGGGCGCCGATCAAGGATGTTCCTCTCTCATCAATGTTTCTATCCCTCTCCCTTCCTCACTCTCTAAAAAAATTAAAAAAAAAAACATATTTAAAAAAACAAAAAAAGAGTTATTGCCCTGGCTCGTGTGGCTCAGTGGATAAAATGTGGGGCCATCAACTGAAGGGTCCCGGGTTCGATTCCACTCTAGGGCATGGAGCTTGGCTGCAGGTTCCCTGGCCCTGGTCGGGGTGCCTGCAGGGGGCAACGGATCTGTGTGTCTCTCTCACATCAATGTTTCTCTCTCTCTCTCTCTCTCTCTCTCTCTCTCTCTCTCTCTCTC
>PVJC01049171.1:0-12276 GCA_004026665.1 Murina feae | reverse complement strand
TGAACCCTTAACCTTCTGGCCCATGGTATGATGCTCCAATCAACTAAGCCACTTGGCCAGGGCTACAATGTATAAGTTTGTCAAAATTCAAAAAATTGTACATCTTAAAAGGGCAAATTTTACTGTCTATAAATTATACTTTAGTGGACTTTTTTCTTTATCCTCACCCAAGGATTTTAGAGAGTTGAAGGGGGGGGGGTAGGATCAAGGAGGGAGGAAGAATGAGAGGGAAAGAGGAGGAGAGAGAAACATGGATCAGTTGCTATAATTTTGGTAGGCTCTTGGAGAGAAACATTGATCATTTGCCTCACGTAGTCATCCCAACCAAGATTTTTGGTGTATAGAATGATGTTCTTCTTTATAAGAAGGCCTCATTCTAGTTTTCACTACCTTGAGTAAATTAAAGCACTCTTATAGTGTACTACAGGCCCAGAGCACAAAATTCGTGTGTGGGTACAATCCCTAGGCCTGGCCTGCGATCAGGGCCATCTTCCCCGACTGCCTGCACCTGGCCCTGCCCCCTGCCGCCACCTACCCGCCGTTCCCCTTTTGCCATTGGGTGATCAGTGCGTGATGGCCAGGGGAAAGGACCAAGAGGTCAGTTGTTCCTGCCCACTCACCGGCCCTGCCCCTGCCAGTGGGGGGCGACCGGCAGGGCGGGGGCCTTGGCCTGGCACCACCTGTGTCCCCCCACCCACCCCCGGTTCCCCATTTGCAATCAGGCGATCAGAGCCTGCTGGCCAGGGAAAGGGACTGAGAGGTGGTCAATACACCTCATAGTGACTGGTCCAGCGGTCGTTCTGTCATTAGGGTCAATTTGCATATCATTCTGTTATTATGTAGGATGATTTTATTATATAGGATGATTATATAGGGGACTATAATACTTTACTGCTACCTTTCTAGGGTTAAATCATATTACTGAATTGTAGATACATTTTCTGGATCATGTCTATTTTTCTTACAATTCTTAAAATTATATTTATATTGCTTATAGTAAATATTTCAAGATACATGAATTTTAAAATGTCAAAATTAAAGCAATAAAATTTTGCAGATGTCTTTTAATAAGAAATTTCATTGTTAGGTATCTAAATATTTGTTTTTTTACCAATTCCTTTTCAATACCTCAAAGTACTATAAAGAAAATAATATTTTATATAATTTGGTGCAAACCTAAAATTAAAGGAAATCAAATTAAAATACCTGACCACATAAAAGGATAGACACTTATTTATAAAATGAAATAAATGTATATAAATTCATAGTTAATTTATATTTACTAAAGCAATACATATATTTTATGAATCATATAAAAATTCTACTTTCTAATCCAGCCTGGAACTAGTTGAAATCAAGAGCTCTTCTTAGTTAAATATTAAAGTCAATTTTACTTGGAGCATTGGGAATATCCTTGGAAAGATTTCATTAATTCCTTAATTAAAAACATTCCTTGGGTGTTTTCAGATGCTGCCTCTGCTACAGCCACCACTAGAGTCATCCTTTTATAGCACCAGTGCCACCTCTAGCCTGCTGAGGTTCTGTCAAAAAGAGGAGGATAAACAGGGAGGTCTCTCTACTATGGCTCCTCCAAGATGAATGCCTGTAAAAAGATCAGCAGAAAATCACTCAGAAAGCAACCAGCTACAAAAGTCACTCTGAAAAAGTAAAGGAACCACATGGTAACAAGCTTAGAACTGTGGCTGTCAATAAAAATCCTAAGTACACTGAATTTCTCGCTTGCAAAAACTTCCCTTCTAGCATCAAGTGTGAGAAATTGCTTGGAACTTCCAACTAGATCTGCACTCCCAGAGTGCAGCTATTGGCACTAAAGAAGGCAAATGAGGCCTATTTACTTAGCCTATTTGAAGACATTGACCTGTATGTTATCCATATCAAATATGTAACAATTATGCCAAATAATATCCTGCCAGCACAACTCATATATGGAGAATGAGATTGAGGTGAATTATGATGGGAAAAATGTATTCTTAAAAAACAAAAAGTACCTAATTATATGACTGCAAATAAAAAGAAAAATAAGTGAGAATAAAATATTAACAAATACCCCCTTCTCCCATTTTCATTTGTGTGTAAATTTTTAATATTTAGGACATAAAACATTCATGTAAGTAAAATGTTTCAATGAACAAATTTCAGCAATTAAACTTTATAAGAATTATAAACAAATTATTGAGTTGTTTGGGGGAGGAAAAAAAGACATTTCCTTGCCCCCTAATGTGTACATAATAAAAATCTTTACTCCTTATAGGTATACAAATCTTACAGAATTTTGAGATGCAATGTGCCAGAACTATCTTCTCACTCAACCCCAGCACCCGAAGCATCCACACTTAACTTTAGCTACTTCTTAAAATGCATTACCAATTTCGTGTTTTAAATGTTATTCCTTCTTACTAAAACTTTCGACCTTTTTTTTATCCTCACCCAAAAATATGTTTATTAATATGAGTGAGATGAGAGAGAAACACTGAAACATCCATTGGTTGCCTCCCATAAGTGCCCCATCTGTGGATCAAACCCGTAACCCAGGTATGTGCCCTGACAGGGAATGGACACTCCAACCAAATGAACCATCTGGCCAGAACTGACCTCCTTCTTTACATGACAATCAAGTCATCTTTGGGACCTAGTTAAATGTTACTTTCTCACAGAATCCCTTAAATTAAGCCAACTGTTTAGGATTTGTGCTATGTACATAAGGATGTTTAGCTAAAAGGTCATAATTGGAACTATAACTTCAAGTCGAATATTTAATAACTAAAAAATTATTATCAGGAAGTTGGGATATTATCTACCCCACTGAGTGTTAGGGGTGGAATCCTTACAATATTTTAAGAAAAAGAATTTTCTGAGACTTGCACGTGAGGATGAAAGATTTTTATTTGAGTGAAATTGCATGTCTGTGTTTCTGAAGTGTCCTGGAAGAAGTAAAGCTAACTCTAGCAATCTGTAGGTGAATGTACTGGTGGCTCCCTAGGGAGTGTAAAGCTGCAGCTTCCTGACAAAGTTGCCCAAATGACACCCTATAATATTTGGCCTTCCCTTTGCTCCTTTCCTATTATTCATAACTAGGTTAATTACAAATGTCTCATTATGACTTCATTTTCATTTAATCAAATATTTATTGAACACTTTGTGCTGTTCTCTAGGGAGAATATACTGGTAGAATAAAGGTGTGAGACAAAAAGAAATGTTCCTTAGGTTCTTTTGGCTGGTCTAATAATCAAATAGACATGAAACAGATTAGCAAGAGAAAAGAGGCAAATTTAATACATACATAAGTATAGGAACCCCATGTACATGAGAAACTCAAAGACCACATGTATAACAGGTTCAAAGACAGAAAGGGAAAATGGATACACATTCTGATCTAGGAATGAGGTAAAGTATCTTGAGATTTCAGAAGGTAGTTGCACGGAGAGCATGTGTTCAGTAATTAGTAGTTTGCTCTATCTTACAGATAGGTCATAAGAGGTTATTTCTGATAATCCCTTATTTATGGGCAAGGGCCCTAATTCAAGTTCTTCTTGGTAGTTAAGGGAGGGACAGAAGTTTCTTTTCAGCCCGCAGCTAAAGTTTCCATTAGCTCAAAACAATTCTCATCCCACAGAGGCACATCTTGGGTGACTTGTTCTGAAGCCCCACAAAGGTAATAACAGTAATGAAGTAGTCACAGTAATGAGGAGCTAACATGTATTGAGTGCTTATTATGTGGAAGACAATTTACATGTATTAACTCATTTAATGTTCTCAACAACCCTAGGAGGTAGTTACTAGAATCTCATTTAACTAAGGTACTGAGAGGTAACTTGCCCAAGGTCACAAAACTGGTATTTGAACCCAGGTACTCTGGCTGTCCTGACTTTTAATAGCTTCTTATCTAATAAAGGCATTAACATAAGTAACAAGTAACTTATAATAAAAGGGTATAATTTTTTAAATGCTGAAAACTACAGTGGTATGATATTTCAAGGTTAAGAAAATGTAATCAGTTTGAAAGAGCATCAGGAAAGGTTTCTTGTAAAAGTAGAGAATTTTTAAGAATATGGTTTTAAAAAAATCATCAAAATTCAATACATTTATCTTAGTCTACTATTTTCATAAAAACAGTAATCTCTCAAAAATGGGTTGTAGCAAGTTTTATGTAAATGAAAATATTCATATCCATGGTGACTTTAAATATGCCTGGTTCAGTTAAGCTCCATTAAACAAAAGAATAGGGCAATTATTATTGCTCCCACACCTACAAACAAAGTGGAAGTATGCAGTAGAGCAGAGAGCAGATAGCTGTTTACTCACACTATGCCAATGAAAATAAGTTCAAAAATATATGTGCTCTTTAAGAATCCTGATGTAAAAGATCACATCATTTTGTAATCATTTGCCATCACTGCCAAACACAATCATTTTGCCAAAGGCTTTTTAACAATGCAGAATATTTGTACAAAACTGAATATTAAGCCAGCAATACCTGGGCAAAACACTTTAAAATCTGTGTAAATCTCACAGAAGAACATGCCTCTGCATTTCACGACACCTAAACATGTTGCCTGAACTAAAGAAGGTCCTTCATACCAATGAATCAGTTTTAAAGGTAGTTATTTTCTAATCCTTAATTTTCAATAGATATTTAAATCTATATTTAATGCTATGTTTTCACAACCCCCTATTTTTGATATAATCTTTTCTTTCCAATTTGGGCTACGATGATACACTAGTATTCTAGAAATGTACTAACCCTTTCCCCTTCATTTTGGCAAAAATATGACAGTACCTAGGCAATAAGATACAAAAAATTCATGTGACTAATCCAAAAAGTGGAAAATAAAAAAGAGGCAAGAATCCTAAGAATGTACTTAAGTACTTAAATAGTAATTTTCATGTAAAATCAAAGTTTACTGTTTAAAAATTGGATAATAAAAACAAATTCCTATTATTCACACAGGGCAAGGGAGCAGCAGTGACAAATGAAGGCATATAGCACATCTGGAAACAGTAACTAATGTAGTCAAATGTATCTGAAACTAAATTAGCTTGGGGCAGGACATCAAAACATTAAGTTAGGAATTTCTGGTTAAAGAGGATAGATTGAATATAAGCATTTAGCTCTGAAACTTCTCCAAATATCTCTGAAACAAGAGTAAAGAAATACTTTAAAATACCATAAACCAGAAATAATTTTAGAAGCTGGAAAGCAGAACAGGTGATAATGACTATTACACCTGAGAAAGCTGAATCCTACATTACTAGCCTAGAGGAAAACCAAAGACACCTTTATATCACTTTACATTTATACTAAAATCCTTGGAAATGTGGTTGGTTCCAGAGTTGAGGCAGGGAAAATAAAAGATGGGGTGAAGCATTATTTGGTAACACTTGTAAGGAGTGTTCAAAAAGAAAGAATGACCACAGATGCCAATCAGAAAGAGCTCCCCTTGGTCAAGATTGGAACAGTTTGAGAAAAAACAACAACAACAGTATTGTGTTACAATCTAAAGAATAAAATAAATACCTGATAAGTCTATGCTAATATAAATAATAAATAGGGGAGAAAGAACTCTTCCTCACTGAATTCCAATTAATTATTGTAGAAATAATGAGGGAAATAAAAAATGCTACTAGAATACAACAGTAATAAGGATGCTAAAATTAATGGGCATAAATTTAAGCAGAAACTTGATATCTGCATGGTCTCAAAGTATTTAGTAAAGAGGAAAATAAGTAACTTTACAATGGAGAAATCTAGCAGACACCACCTTAATTAACCAAGTGATCAAGGTTAACATCCCCAGTAGTACATACCAGCATCATGTCTCCCCACCAACTCCGAATGGTGTGCTGAGGATAAGCCTGTGATATCCCTCTTTAATTCATAACCTCAATCTAATCATGAATAGACACCAGACAAATACAAATTGACGGTCATTCTACAAAATAACTGACTAGTATTGTTCAAAAGTGTCATGGTCATGAAAGGGAAAAAAAAACTAAGAAATGGTCACAGATAAAGGGAAACTAACTTGATTTGACAACTAAATTCAATGTGGGGTCCTGAATTTGGATCTTAGAACAACAACAAATTAGTGGAAGAACTAATAAAATATGAATAAATTTTATAGTATCATTAATCCTATATAATAAAGATGGAATATGCAAATTGACCATCATGGCCTCACACAAGATGGCTGCCACAAGATGGCTGGCAGAGAAGGGCAGTTAGAGATGACTAGGCCAACAGAGGAGAGCAGTTGGGGGTGACCAGGCTGGCAGAGGAGGGCAGTTAGGGATGACCAGGCCAACAGAGGAGAGCAGTTGGGGGTGACCAGGCTGGCAGAGGAGGGCAGTTAGGGGAGACCAGGCCAGCAGGGGAGCAGTTAGACATTGATCAGGCTGGCAGGGGAGCAGTTAGGGAGTGATCAGGCTGGCAGCCAGGAGAGCAGTTGGGAGCCAGCAGTCCCGGATTGTGAGAGAAATGTTCGACTGCTGGTTTAGGCCTGATCCTGGCAGTTGGACATCTCCCTGGGAGTCCCAGATTGAAGAGGGTGCAGGGTGGGCTAAGGGACACTCTCCTCCAGTGCACAAATTTCGTGCACAGAGCCTCTAGTAGTATTATAGTAAGGTTAATCTCTTTCTTTTCATAAGATGTTATAACAAAAGAACCAGCTTGAACGGTACATGAGAATGCTATATTCTTGCAACTCTTCCATAAAAAAAATTAAAAAGAAAAAAATTGCCTAAACGGCTCAAGAATGGCAATTTCAGATACACTGGGATAAGGGTGGAGTTCAAACTAGAACAGACTGCAATCTGCTTAAAATAACCCCAGATCCTCTCTTCTACTCTTTGACCCTCTCTGGCAAAAGACTGAGCAACATAAAAGAGGTTATCTGTGGACTAGAGGACACCAGATTCAACTGAATTTGAGGAGGGCTATACTGAACACTGAGGAAATTAACGTGTACTTGCATACTTTATGGGGAAACCCAATACCCTTTTCCAACTCAGATCCCAAGTTTTTTCCCTTTGGGCAAAAAAATCAAACACCTTTTCTGTGAAATCAATCCAGCACAAGAGAAAAGATATGTCACTGGGAGTCTGCAAGGAAATTATCCAGACATATCAACCTACAGGGAAAACCATAACCACCTACTGGCAGAACTTCCATTCAGCTTTTTTTTTTTTAATTAAATTTTTTGGGGTGACGTCCTATATAATAAAAGCCTAGCCCTAACCAGTTTGGCTCAGTGGATAGAGTGTCAGCCTGTGGACTCAAGGGTCCCAGGTTTGATTCCGGTCAAGGGCATGTACCTTGGTTGTGGGCACATCCCCAGTGGGGAGTGTGCAGGAGGCAGCTGATCAATGTTTCTCTCTCATTGATGTTTCCAACTCTCTATCCCTCTCCCTTCCTCTCTGTAAAAAATCAATAAAATATATTTTTTTAAAAAGCTTAATATGCAAATTGTCCCCTAGACCAAGGAGTTTGACCAGGGGGCAAAGTCGGTCAGCCAATAGCCTGCAGCCGCTCCCCACGCCGACCCTGCTCTTGGTTTGCCCCCCCAATTCTGATTGGTGGCAGGGTTGGCTGGCCAACCTCCTGCATCCCCTCCCCCGGCCGGATCAGCCCCAGTCAGGGCAGGCTGGCCAGACTTCACCGTGCACAAATTCATACACCAGGACTCTAGTTGGTTAATAAGATTATGTAGCTTTCAAGTGTATTAATTCTATGGTATACTACTTGTATATTGCATTGTGTGCCCAGTACTCAAAGTCAAATCTTCTTCCATCACCATATATTTGACCCCTTTACCTATATTAGCCCCCTTCACTCTGGTAACCACCATACTGTTGTCGGTGTCCATTCAGCTTTTTAAGGTACTTCTCTTAAATAAGTGTTGACTTCTAAGGATAACCAAACATCCAAGGAAAGCCCCAATAGAAAAACAAAGCTCAAAGCAATAAAACAGAAAGAAATTTGGAGCAAAGAGAGATTATGCAGAAAACTACCAATAATTCCCTCAGAAAGAGAAAGACATTGCACCATAAAACAAAAATAGGATATAGTTTAAAACTCTTTCCAGAAAAAATAATAGTGCTTGAAAATTAAACTTGATAGCAGAAATAAAACATTAGAACTGGAAGATAAAGTTGAGAACAATTTCCAAGAAAACAGGGGAAAAAACTAGAGAAAGAAATGGAAAATAGATGAAAACAGACAAAATTAGAGAAACCACTCAGTAGGCCTATCACCTAAACAATAGGGACTGTTTAGAGAGAGGACAGAAAATGAAGGGGAAAAAAATTATTTAAAGAAATTTCTTGAAACAGATGACATACATTCAAGATTGGATAATATTACCCTGAACCCAGCAGAACTGGATTAAAAACAGACCTATTCCAAGGCACATACTACAGAAACTTCATAACTCTCAAGTAAAAAGATTAGCCACGCTTCCAGAAAAAAAAGTTTAGTGAAAAAGAATTTTTAGACATCTGATATCCCAAATGCAACACTAAAAAAAAAAAAAAAAAGACAATGAACCAATGTTTTCAAAATTCTGACAGAAAATTATTTCTGATGGAGAATCCTCTGCCCAGCCAAACACTTTATAAAGCAAGGGGATAGAAACAACATTTCAGACATGTTAAGTCTTGAAAATATTATATCCCATCCAGAAAGCTATTGAAAGTGGTCCTTCAAAAAATGAGAAGGTAAGCAAAGAAAGATGAAGACATCAGATATAGAACCAGCAGCTCTGAAACAAGAGAGACTTGAGAAGATAAGATGACAGTAGAGGCAACAGCAGGAATTAAAGGAAATTCAAACAAAAAAACTGGTAGGTTTGGATGTAGTACAAAATTTTATACACTTGAGAAGAGAGTTAGGATTAAACCAGGATTTCTCAACCGTAACACTAATGACATTTGGGGGCACATAATTCTTAGTTGGGGACTCGGGGGGGCTGTCCTGTGCAGTGTAGAATGAGATTTGGCAGCATGGCTGGCTTCTGCTCACTAGATATCAGTAGCACACTCCCTGCCCTCCTTCCACCTACCTAATATTGCCAAGTGTCCTCTATGTTGCCCCCAGTTGAGAACCACCTGGCTAAATTAATATCTAAAAAACTAAACAAAAGCAAATTTATAAAAATATTAACTCAGGGAAAACAATCACAATAAACTACATGGCTCAACTATGAATTGTTGAAAGTCTCATTGATATAAACTGCAATTACTGATGTATCCAAACAATTTAAATATGACAATATTGGGAAGGTTGAGAAGTGTGTCTTTGTGTGGGTGGGGATAGTGGTAAACCATTTCTCCTCTGTGAGAAGTCAGTAAATAGTCCCTTAAAATGAAAAATCAAGAAAGAAAACTATTGGCATGCTATTTTAAGATATGGAGCTAAATATCAAAAGCATGAGTTGAAAGTAGTTGCTCCTGGAGAGCCTGAAATAGAAGGGAAAAAGAATGTGCAGAGTTACAGTTTTTGTTTAGTCCTATAGATCCTTTCAACTTTTAAATATGTGCATGTATAATTTTGATAAAAATTAAATTTAAAAAATCAAACAAGACTAAAAATATAGACTTTCCAACTGGTTAAGGCTACATGAACTTAAAATTAAACAATTATACAACTTTAAGCAAGTTACTTAACCCCTCTAAGCCTGTCTTTATCCACAAATAATGAAAAGTAGCTATCTCAAAAGGCTGTTATAGAAATTTAATGAGATACTATATGTAAACTAGTGGCCCAGTGCACGAAATTCGTGCACATTAAAAGGGGTTTAATTACAGAAAATATTTTAATATTGCTATTTGCCCTTTCTCTATAATAGAAGTGATAGAGATTAAAGAAAATTAATAAAGCGTATATGAAAATCTTCCTCCTGTCAGAGTCTGGGGTGCATCATGGAACCCAGAGTCAAGTCTTCAACCACCCATGTGCACCTCAAAATCGCTCGAGACTCAAACCTTAACGGCCTCCCTTCATTGGGCTAGATCCAGACCCGGCCGGTCCCATCCTCTCAAGCCCTGCCAGGTAGGGGGGTGCAGCCTCAGGTCCCCTGGGTGCCAGGGCAGGGGGGCACGGCCTGAGATCCCCCATCAAGCCCTGCAGGGCGGAGGGAGTGGTCTGTGATCCCCCAGCCTGGCATCGGGGAAGGGGGCACAGCCTGAGGTCCCCTAGCCTGGTGCTGGGGTGGGGGGGGCATGGCCTGAGGTCCCCTGGCCCAGCACCAGGGCAGAGGGCATGGTCTGAGGTCCCCCAGCCTGGCACCAGGGAAGAGGGTGCAGCCTGAATTCCTCTGGTCTGGTGCCAGGGCAGGGGGAGCAGCCTGAGGTCTGCTGTCAAGCTCTGCGGGTGTAAGGTACAACCTGAGGTCCCCTGTCAAGCCCCATGCAGGAGGTGGGTGGGGCGCAGCCTCAGGTCCCTGCTGATTGCTCCTCAAGGCTCGTCATGGGAACTTAGCCTCAGCTGTGGGTGCAAATTGACCAGAGTGATGGTCAATTTGCATATACCCTCTTTATTATATAGGATTGTTTAGTGTAGTTTCTGGCACATAGTAGTGTGTATAAATAGCACCAATTGTTCAATTTCCAATGGAGGGTACTAAATATAAACTTTAAAGCAGGTAAATCCTAATGTTATCTATTTTAGAAAATAATTCTGGCAGTTGTGAGGATGGGTAGGAAAGAGAAGAGCTTGGAAGCAGAGATCATTACAAGAGCTACATTTGAATAAGAAAAGAGATAGATTCAGAGCCATGGATAGAAAAGTAAGGGTACAAGACATATTTTCCAAATGATGAACCACCTATCTAATCTAATAAAAGAATAATATGCAAATTAACCATTACTCCAAGGCACCTAAGCCACGCCCACCAGCCAATCAGAGCAGCTGTATGCAAATTAGCTCAGCCAAGACGGCGGCTGGCAGCCACACAGCTAGAGCAAACAGGAGGCTTCCATTGCACCAGCAATGGGGG
Organism: Murina feae; assembly: GCA_004026665.1. Taxonomy (NCBI): domain Eukaryota; kingdom Metazoa; phylum Chordata; class Mammalia; order Chiroptera; family Vespertilionidae; genus Murina; species Murina feae. Next base: position 1,264 of record PVJC01049171.1, on the reverse strand, counting down.
AAACTGCCTGCCTGCCTGCCTAGGCCAGCTGGGCCTCTGCTCAAGGCAACAAAGTTTCAATTATAGAAGATAAATAAATCCCAGGAACCTGATTCCAGCCAGCCTTGCTGGGACACTGGGTTAATGGGAGCTATGGGCAGCCTGAAAATGACCCTCAGCCCCTCATCCAGGCTGGCCACACCCCCATGGGGTCAGGGTCCCCACTGGGGGGCTTGGCCAGCCTGCAAACAGCCATCAGCCCCTCACCCAGGCTGGCCAGGCACGCCAGCAGGTGGACATGCCTCGAGAAGTCTCAGACTGCGAGAGGGCACAGGCAGGGCTGAGGGACCTCCCTTCCCCCACCCCCGAGTGCACAAATTTTTGTGCACTGGGCCCCTAGTTTCTATATAAATAACTATGTCAAAAACTACAATCAGATCATCTAAATTTCTTTTCTTTTAGTAATGTACATGGCTCACTGTTGAAATATATAAATATAGCCCAATAACCCAGATATCCAGAAACAGCAATTGTTAATATTTTAGAGTATTCCTTCTAAATTTTTCAATGCATATAACCCTAAAGAGTTTATTTTTTCCATGACAAATTGGAATCATATACAACTCTGCATTCAGTCTTGTTCACTTTATTAAATAAAATTTCCCATGATAAGTGAAATACTAATGACTTATATCAAACACTTCATTTATGTAAACCACTAATTCGTATTACCTCACATACTGGCCTCTCACTATACAGGAGAATCTAATACCCCAATTTTAAGAAAAAAGACTAATTTTAAAAGAATCACCAAAAACAACATTTACTGCAGTACATTTTCTCAAGTAATTTAATTAGGAGAAATAATATTAAAATAACATTTATTTGACATGCTCCAGAATAGATATTGATGATTTTATAAAAACAAAACCACACAACAGAAATGAAAAACAAGTTGTTTCAATGATTTTGGGGGGCTCTCTCAATATCATTGGCCCATATAGAGTTTTGAGGTGGCTGTGAAGCTCAAATGGTTTAATACGTACAAAGCACATACAATAGTATCTGATACATAATAAATGCTTAGTAAATATTGGTTATTACTACCATTATCATTAGTTCCAGGCTGATGTTTATTACATGAAAAAGAGAAGCAGAAAAAGCAACACTGAGATATGGAACTACATTCTTTTTCTTTCATTTTTCCATTTTCTCTATATTTATATACTCCTGGTGATGGAGTAGACCTCACGAAGTTCCTCTTTGCTCAACCACCCTTTTCCCA
>PVJC01049170.1:0-12278 GCA_004026665.1 Murina feae | reverse complement strand
TCCCCGATGCCCCGCAAAGGGCCTGGGAAGCCCACCAAGCAGGCCACCGACCCCCTGACGCCTCTTACCCACTTCGCAGTGCCCTCCAACCCTGCTGCCTCTTTCCCACTCACGGGTCCTGGGTCCTGCGCTGTCCCGCCCTGCATCCGCTCTGTGCACTCAGGAGGTCCCTCAGCCCAGCCTGTGCCCTCTCACAGTCTGGGACCCCTCGGGGATGCCCACCTGCTGGCGTGCCTGACCAGCCTGGGTGAGGGGCTTTAAGGCTGCCCACAGCTCCCATTGACTCAACGTCCCAGCAAGGCTGGCTGGACGCAGGTTCTGGAGTTTTTTCTCCTATAATTGATACTGTTCCTTTAAGGCCTGGGGTTATCTTCTATAATTGATACACTGTTCCTTTAAGGCAGCCTTCTAACTGAAGCCTCCTCTGCTTCACCTCGCAGCGTCTATAATGAAACAATTGTTACTTTTACTGGTGAGGCCCGGGCTGCTCTTTCCTTCAGCTCCCGAGGATTCTATGATCGTTATATTGTTTCAAATCTGTGTTTCGCTAGAGGCAGTTTAAGTGGAGCGAGCGCAGCTTCACTTTCGCTCCTGCCTCAATGGAAACTGCCCTTTACTCAGGTCCGTGAGTGGCGGCCGCCATGTTGGCTGGGCTAATTTGCATACAGCCACTCTGATTGGCTGGTGGGCGTGGCTTACCCTGTCTCGGAGAAACGGTTAATTTTAATATTTTGCTTTTATAGAGTAGACTAGGGGCCCGGTGCACAAAAATTTGTGCACTTGGGGGGTAGGGGTCCCTCAGCCCGGCCTGTGCCCTCTTGCAGTCTGGGACACCTCGGGGGGGATGTCCACCTGCTGGCATGCCTGGCCAGCCTGGGTGAGGGGGTGAGGGCCATTTTCAGGCTGCCCACAGCCCCTTCAGAGTTCGTGCACTGGGGGGTGGGAGGGCTGGTAAGTGCAGGCCTGGATATTTCCCACCGGAGGGCCCACGATCGCACACACCTGGTGGGCCCCCACTGCTGAGGGGACACATCTGGCGCAGAGCTGGGTGGCGAGCCAGGAGCAGACGCTGGTGCAGGATCCTTGGGTGGGGCCCTGCTGCTGAGCAAACGCACCCGGGGTGGAGCCGGGCAGCGGACTGGCTTCGGATTCTCCACACTGTGCAGCAGACATTCCCACATGTCCTGTGGAGGCCCCTGGGGGGTGGATGAAGGTATCAGACCCTGGACGGGTGCTCCCACACACCCCCAAGGAGGCCCCCAGGGCAGAGCCAGGCAGCAGACCCAGGACAGGCGTTCCTGGACGCCCCTCAGAGGCCCCTGAGCTCCCACATGCTCCAGGGAGGCCCTCAGGGGGTGGAGCCAGGCAGTGGACCTGGGTCGGGTGCTCCGGATGCCCCGAGGAGGCCCCAGGCTGGATCCCCCCCCCCCCACTGAGCTGACACACCTGGCACAGCTATGCCGGCCCCGGAGGCTCCCAGTGCAGAGCCGCCCTGCCAGCCTCCATCTTGGCTGGGTTAATTTGCATACAGCCTCTCTGATTGGCTGGTGGGCGTGGCTGTGAGCAGAGGCTCAGCCAGCCTAGGCAGGCAGTTGCAACAGAAGCCTCTGGTTTGCTCTAGCTCTGTAGCTGCTGGCCTCCATCTTGGCTGGGTTAATTTGCATACAGCCACTCTGATTGGCTGGTGGGGCTGGCTTAGGTGTCTCGGGTAACCATCAATTTGCATATTACTCTTTTATTATATTAGATGTTGGGAAGAGGTTGAGTACAGTCAGTTGGCTCATCCAGCATCCATTCTTATCTCTTTTTAGTGTGCCATCCTATACTACAGAGGCTGGAAAACTCAGGATTCTTGCTTCCCAAGCTCCCTTGCAACTAGGGTCCTTAATGTAAAATACGTTTTGCCAATGTGAAACTTGATTTCAAACTCAATTGAATAGGAGGAAAGGTGATGCCTGAGGCATTCATTTTGAGGGGGTGTAGCAGGCATGATGAAACTCTGGAGCTGACAGTTCTAGCATCAGTTTCCTGATCCAGAGGTGATAGATAAGAAGGAGTGTTCTCCTGGAGCTAAGAATTCTGGTGGCAACTTCTCATTCCTAGATCACATCAAGATGGTATGCTCCTGGAGCAAATGGATGGGTGTGAGTCTGACATCTTGACTGTAGCAGAGGGAGGGAGCGGGTCTCTTGGTGGGCCAGTGCTGCAGTATGGTTCTGGAAGTTAACCTCCTCCTCCAGCTCTTTACTGATTTTCATTTCCAGCATTAAGTTCCTTTTTGTTTTCTGCAACTGAACTCTGGCTAATAAAATAGATTACAAGAAAAATAATTGTAAGATTTTATCTAAATATGCTGGGAAGGCATTTGATAAATTTCAACATCCATATTTGACTTTAAAAAATCTTCATAAAATAGGGAAGATAGGTAGTTTTTAAAAGCATTATGTTTAGTGAGGAAACTTGAGACATAATCCCATTAAAATCTAGAGCAAGACAATTATGTCTGCAGTCTACTTTTTAGCATAGTTCTGGAAGTTTTCCAATGGAATTAAGCAACAGAAAAACATAAGAGGAATAAACACTGGAAGAGGAGGACATTTATTTCTGCTTACAGGTAATTGTGTACCTGGAAAACCAAGGAACTCAATTATAACTTGAGATGGATGGTATCAAATTACTGTGTGAAAATCAATTGCCTTCATCTATACGAACAACCAGCTAGAAAACATAATGACTAATTTTTAAAAAAGAAAAAAAAATAAAGGCCCAAATTGCAAGAGCAAAAATAAAAATACTTACAAATAAACTGAAACCTAGTATTTGACAAAGATGAAAATTTAAATTACCAACCCAGCCCTGGTCCATGTGGCTCAGTTGGTTGGGCATCACCCCACCTACCAAAAGGTTGCTGGTTACATTCCTAGTCAGAGCATATGTGGGTTTCAGTCTCAGTATTCAGTAGGGGGCAGGCAGGAGACAGCTAATCAATCTCTCATATCAATGTTTCTCTTTCTCCATTTCCCTTTCTCTCTCTCTAAAACTCAGTAAAAATATTAAAAAATAAATTAGTAACTAAAAGAGGACTTCTGAAAGGTTAAATTTCATGCATGCCTAAAGTTATTTAGCTCACAACAGGGCATGTTGACTCAGTAGAAAACTCAAGATAGAAAGAAAATTTCCCTCAGCATGCTGAACATACTGTTCTGTCGTCCTTTTTTTTTTTAAAGTATTGCTACTGAGAAGTCCAGTACCATCTGATTCTTGTTTGTCTGTAGCTGATCAAGTTATTTAGCTCTTTACTGTCAGAGGTTTGAGCAGAACTCAAAGGCTGCCAAATCCAGAAGAGCACTAGAATGTTCTCGCTATCACCATAATGCCATAATACCAAAATGATAAGCAAAATTAATCTCCAAACAACTTGTCTCATATTTTTATTTTATTATTTTTAAAAAAAATATTTTTATTGATTTCAGAGAGGAAGGGAGAGGGAGAGAGAGATAGAAACATCAACGATGAGAAAGAATCACAGATCAGCTGCCTCCTGCATGCCCCACACTGGGGATCAAGCCCCCAACCCAGGCATGTGCCCTGACCGGGAAGGGAATTGAACCGTGACCTCCTGGTCCATAGGTCAGTGCTCAACCGCTGAGCCATGCCAGCCGGATACAACTCATATTTTTAAATGATTTTCTACCGTGGAATTTGAGAACCTCACTTTTCTTAAACAGCATAAAACTGCATTTCTATTTTTATCCACCAGATGTCATCTGAGAAACAATAAACATCTGTACAATCTATATCTGATTTTTTGCAAAATAAAAGAATTTTAATCTTTCATGCAAGAAAATTAGAATGTTTTTGTTATATCAGCAGGAGGGGTAAGAAAGCATATACCAGTTGAATCCTTGGCAGATAAATAAAAACATTTACTCTCATAGTCAGACTTTCAAATATAGTCAAGCGACATTTAGTCTCTTAATTCGATTCAGTTTCCCAAATTTTAAACTAAATCTAAGAGTTCCTCATAGTTCAAGATGTTAGAATATTTTAATACTATCAATATCTATATAATATAAACAGTTAAAAAAACAAACCTCAAATACTTACCAGAATTTAAACCAAAATAATAAAGACGAGTAACTTCTAATTCACGAACTGATTTTTACCAACAATCTCATTCAGAATTCTGTAACCTATTGTTCCCTAATATGTGTGACCAGACTCCTTAAATGACCCACAAACCTTGCATGATCTGGCCCTGGCCATCTTTCTTACCTTCTTTACTTCCTCTCTTGGTTCTCCAGCTACCCTGGGCTTCTTTCAGATCCCCAAATGTACCAACAAACCTTTGCATATGTTGCATATTTTTCAGTGCCATTACTGATTATCTCACAGGTGGGTAGAAGGGTGGAACAGCTTTTCCACCCAAGAATCCATTTGCATAGGGGATTTTTCCAGGTACTGCCACAACACGGCACAGGGACCCTTGCTGGAATTGTCAGTGATTTCACAACTACCATTCATTCATTCAATAGCTTTCTATCGAATAATCACAGTTACGCTGCTTAAAGCCAGGGCTGTAAAACCAAATGAGACATACCAGTGGACTAATAACTGAAGTCCAGTGTGGCGCATATAAATACAACGCACAGGGTATTACAAGAACGCACAGCTCAACATAAATGGGAGTTGGGGCTGGCATCCCCAGGAGACCTTCAAGAGGAGCTTGGTTTTCAAGGACAAGAAGCATTTAATTAGAGTAATAAGGGAAGGTCAAACAGTTGCTTAGAAGAGAAAATAACCTGAGGGAGGGCACAGAGATACGGACACAAAGTCTCATTTGGGGAACCAGGAGAAAGCCAGCATGTTCTCACAAAGCGCAGAACCAGTCCAACTAGAGGCTAGGAGACTCTTAGTGATCCTGCGAATTGACAAGTTAGTTCCTTCACCTCCACTCTCACAGCCCAATCCCCCATTAAATAATTTTATTTACTTTTTTAACAAGAGGCAAAAAATTAGTTAGAGACAGTAGAAAAGTTGTTTTCATGGCAAGTGCAGGTGTATAAATCTGCATGAGTTTCCATTACTAGTTTTCTAGGGAAAACAATTGAAGCTGGTCATAGAAACCAGGCGAAGATCTAGTGAGAATATGTTGCATCTGTAGTAAGAGGCTCCTGTAGCCTGGGTTCTGTTAGAAACCAGAGCCTAAGGGAGACGCTTCTGAGCTGCCACTCTTCAGGGCGGTGCAATCCCAGAGAAACAAGCCTGAGGAAAGCATGGGGCTGGGCCAGTGTGAGGGAGGCTTGAGTCAGTCTGTTATTGGCAGCAAGGGTGGCTAATATTCCAGCTCATGGGGTGCGTTCAGTCAGACCAAAAGAAGTCCTGCTTCTCAAGGTGGCCCAGGAGAGAGGAAGGGAAAGAAGTTTACCTGCCAACTCTTTTCCACTCCTGGTCTCCCACTGGTCAAGAGTCTGCCCAATGGGGCATTAATGCCCCAGGAAAGGCATGACTGGTCTCTCCAGGCATCTAGAGGAAGCCGAGGCTATACTACTCCAATGCCATTGAAGTGGCATTTGTCAGATGCTTTTTGGCCACCCTTTACCATGGGCTTCGTTTTTTATTTGAACGATATCCTAATTTCAGAGAGTCTGCTCCGCAAAGAAGTCAGAAACTCTCTCAACATCTTAGATTTGAGTATAGAGTCCAGGTTCTGCCCATCAGACCCACCTGACTCAGATCTCCATGCGGAAGTGAGTGAGGTACCTCAAAGAATCCTTCGTGGCAGATAGAGGGACAGGTGGCACCTTCCAGAGACCACCGCCAGAGGGTCCCCCTCCGGTGGTCAGAGCAGGGTGTCTGCGCCCAGGGACAGTGCGGTGTACCTGGTGCCATCCTGCGTGTAACTGTATGTGGCTCCTGGCACAGAACATCTGTGATTGAGGTTGGTTCTCTGGCCCTCACTGAGATTCTTAGAACTACTTAAAAATTTTAATAAAATGATTTTCTTTCCCTTCAACTAACTAGAGTGGGTTTTGTTTCTGAAATCAAGAACTTATAAAGATTCATGTCCCCTAAAAATAAATTCTGGATTGTCTTCAAGTTATGACATAATCCTAGATCTGCTCATTTATGTGGGACACATCTCATTAATTTCTATTCTGTAACCTACAATCACAGAATTTCATAATCTTAGACATGGAAAGATCCTTTTAGAGACTATTTTCTCACTCACCTTTGGCTTTGAACAAACTTTCAGAGCACATCAATTTGAAGGAACTGAGTTTCTCCTGAAACAAACAAACAGAAGTTTACATGGGCTGAAATGTCTTTGTGCCAGTCAGTCAGTGAGTGAGTAGGGCTGCAAGGGCACTCTTGGGAAATTTTATTTATATGACAGACAGGTGAAGAACCTGCAGGCTGTAACCCAATTTAGTCAGATACTCCTGGTAGAAAAAAAGCAGTGACCTATAAATCAGCACTTTTCCTGCACCATCTAGTGAAACCAGGTCACTATTTCCAGCCCTAATTTTGTTCCCTGGTCACTTAGCATTTAGCTATGTTATGAATTTCCTTTTGATAAAGTTGATTAGTAATTTTGTAGGAAAGCCAAAAATTTAAGGCAAAACCCACAGGAATTTTTTGAAAGTGTCACTCCATAAGGTATCCATCTATGTAATAGATATGTCACAGCTGTATTATACTAGGATCATAAATTATAAGAATTATTATGGCAATGTTCTTCCTTTTAGAACATCCTAAAAAAATCTCATAAAACTTTCTATTTGTTTTAATTTCTCTCTTGAGTGGAAGGTTATAATGGCCAATGGGCACTGATTTTGGTCTTTATTTAGAATTACTTGTTCCAAGGATGACTAAGTGAGTGAGTTTGGGTGGTAGATTGGGGTAAGTCTCAGAATCAGTAGAAGACACTGCCACCACTCTCCTCCCCATGGTTCTCATATGCTGCCCTTTAGGTGAGGATGGCAGAGAAACAGAGCTCTGTAAAGCTGGCAAGATGCATGGCAGTCCAGAGAACTGTGACCCAAATAGAACCCTAGAAATATACTTATTTATTATTATTTTTTAACCCACATCCGAGGATATGTTTTTATTAATTAATTTATTTTTTGGTAATCCTCACCCGAGGATATTTTTTCCATTGACTTTTAGAAAAAGTGGAAGGGAAGGAAGAAAGGGAAGGAGAAAGAGAGGGAGAGAGAAATATCAATGTGAGAGAGACACATGTGTCAGTTGTGCCCTGATCAAGGTGAGGGATTGAACCTCAAGCCAGGTTCGTGCCCTTAATCAGGAATCAAACCCAAAACCCTTTGGTGCAAGGGCTAATGCTCTAACCACTGAGAATGCCGATCAGGACATTAATTTTTAATATTTTTTTTAGAGAGAGGAAGGGTGTGGAGAAAGATGTGAGAGAAACATTGATCGGTTGTCTCCCATAAGCACCTGAGGATGGAACTTGCAACCTTTTGGTATACAGGACAATGCTCCAATCAACTGAGCTGTTTGGCCAAGGCAGGGTAGTTGATTTATTGATTTATTATTTATTTAAAATATATTTTATCGATATTTTAAAGAGAGGAAGGGAGAGGAACACAGAGTTAGAAACATCGATGAGAGAGAAACATGATCATCTGCCTCCTGCATACTTCCCACTGGGAATATGCCCACAACCAAGGTACATGCCCTTGACCAAAATCGAACCAGGGACCCTTCAGTAGGCCGACACTCTATCCACTGAGTCAAACCAATCAGGGCAGGGTAGTTTATTTTTAAAAATAGAGATATTCTTTCCTATGCAAGCAAATGCCCTGTGTGTGTATTTATGTTTTTCTCCTATACTACACAAATATTTATATGCTATATACACTGTTTATACATCTTAGAGGCTATTCTACATCAGTACAAATGATTATTCTTTGTGATGACTGCAGAATATTGACTGTAACAGAGAACCTGATAATTTCTCAACTATATTCTAATTACTCTATATCCCCCAGTCTCACTTCATTGTTAACTCTAAAGTAATTAGATAATGTAGCAGCATTTTCTATTAGCCAATAGTTTTACTTTTCTATAGGAAATACCATTTAAGATATGGAAGGGTACTTTGCTAAACACGACATATTTTTGTTGATGGCTTTTTCTTTTGTATATTTAAAACCTGGTTTTAAAAGAAAGTTTATAAGCTTTGCTTTTCCCAAATACATTCTCTCTTCTTGGCACTGATCCTTTACGTATTGATCCTAAATACATGCAGGGTTGGTTTTATTTTATTCCCAAGTGCCTTCGATAGAATTCTATTTTCTATCTTCAGTCAGGGTTCATGACCAGAGGGCACAAGGTCTGAAAGTAGCCTAGAATTTTTGAAGGATGGGGTGGCAGCCAAACTCCTTCTCTGCCCTGCCCCAAGTGGTTCTTTAGCTTTCCTGACCTCAGAAAACATGTCCTTGAAATGTATTCTGGCCTAACATTTGGTACAATCTGATCTTCTGCTCCATTCCTTTAAAGTTTATAAAAATTTTTTCCTGATCATTGCTGTAATCAAAGGATCTCTCAAAGTCTCAAAGTTTAGGAAAGTGACAATGAATGAAATCTGCTGTGTCACCCCCTGCCCCAGATCAGCTACCAATAATTTACAACTAACAATGGTTCTCTTTCATCATGCTACCAAATATGACAGCAAGAGAGAAAAGCTATGTGTTTCTGCTGCTACTAAGACTCATGAGCCTATAATGCCATCCTTAGTACAAAGAAAAGTCTAGAGAATAAAAACCTGGAGTAAATAAGTCTCTTTTTTTGAAGAGAAGTACAGAGGGAAAGATGGCAATGAAAGGGAATACTTTGTGCAATTATAGATCATTTTTAATAGCCTAACCAGATCAGAAGGTTATTTCTGCTAAGAAATCAAAAGTTCTGGCAAACACAAAACCCTTTTACCTCCTTTATTCTGCCTTTTCTTTTCATGTTGCTGTTACTTTGGGTTCTTCCTGTCTTATTCTCTTCTTGTTCATTACATCACAGGTTTGGAATACCGTCGTGGTGTTTATTATTTCCATCTCTCTATATTAGATTTAACCTCTATCTTTTCCCCATATTTAAGACCCATATAGCCACAAAATTCTTAGACACCTCCATTTGGATGTTAAACATATACCACAAATTCAAATTGGTTAAGATAAAATCTGTCATCTTTATCCTCAAACCGCCATTTATCCAAGCTACAAACTATCAGTACTGATGCTTTCATTTTCACACTTATCTCAAAATCCAATCAGGGGTTGAGTCCTTTGGGCTCCTATAGGTTTCTGACTCCATGCTTTCTCCTGCCTTCCAGCATCTGTAATACTCTTCACACTTTCTTTGTCCTCTCTGCCTCCCCTTTTCCCCAACCTGTACGTCAGCAGACTAATGCCAACTCAAAACTCAAGGGTTCATCCTAAACCTTCCAAACCTCCCAAGTCTAATTTGAATGACCCTTTTATGTAATCTTAATTTTGCATCTTAAAATCCTCTTATTGTAATATTTTCACACTGTATCACAATGACATTGTTTGGTATATGTTTCATTTACTACATTAAATTTCCAGGAAGAACAAGGTTATGTTAATTTTGTTCTCACTGGCATCCCTTCATTCCTAGCATTAAGTCTGGGTCAGTGTAGACTTTCAATAAATATTACTGGAATGAAAGGGGAAAAAACCCAAACCTCTTTTTTTCAAAGAACTAGCAACACCACTTTTAGGTGTTTTAGCAGAGATGGTCAGCCATCCTCCAAACATTTATTTCACCTTCTGAAGATAGAGTAGTGTGGGGAATGAGGCTGCCTAACCAGTGGCAATATTTCCTAGCCAGGATGCACTTAGGTGCACTGATTCTCACCAATGGAAGTTGAGTGGACAAAGTGTGTGTAATTTCTGGGCGAAAGAGCTTAAAAAGCTAGTACACGTTCTGCACTCTTTCTTTCTCAACTCTCTCTGGATGTTGAGGAACAGGCTAACCTTTACAGGAGGCAGGATTTCCTGCAGCCTAGGTCTCTGAAAGGTTCTGTGGGATAGAGCTGTCTATCTACTCACACTTAACCTCAAACATGTACTTGGACTTTACATAAGCAATAAATAAACTTTCATCATGTAAGCCATAGAGGTTTCAGCATTTATCTGAACTTGGGTTACATCAGCTAGCATTTATTAACTCACATGGATAGATAGATATCTACCATAGAAAAACTCTTGCACAAAGAAACATATACATAAATATATCAATTATAGCATTGCTCATTCTGAAGAAAAAATGGGCATTTTCAAAAGGAGCCCTTCAGATGCCCTGGAGTGTATCCAGAGGACCTGAGCACTTTGTTTTAGGGATAACAGCCAAATGGACCATAACACTCTTGATTCAGATTCAAGTTTAAATGACATTTCTCAACTGAGAGAGTGGCCCCAGTGAAGTGCTTGAGTGTTTATGGACTCCAGAGTTGGACCTAAATCCAAATCTAGACCTGCTGACCTACTAGCTGAGTCAACCTAGGACAAATTACTCAACTCTCTGTTTCTGTCCATCTCCTACGTGCCTGGTCAGGCTGTAAGGTTTAGGTGAGGACACGAGTCTAAAGCCCTTAGTAGGGTCCCTGCACCTGACAGAGACCTGGCAGTTAGCAAGCAGGGTCCCAAGTGTTTCTGCACGTGGGCTCTGCTTCAGAGACCCATCTCAGAGAGTGATCTTGCGAGAATGACAAATGTGTCACTCCGTAAGAAACTAATATTTCTAATCCGCCAAATAGGTAAAAAGCTATTTTATTTTTTAAACTTCATTTAGAAAATGTATTTTTATGGTATTAGAACAAATGTCCAATGGTTAATTTGCTTCAGTAAAATCTGAGTCAATACTCTTTCAGTTCAATAAAAATATAACCCTACTGGAAAGCCATGTTCTTCATCTGTCCCATTTGTAGTTTCTTGCTCAAATCTGTGTCTATATAAAATTCTGAAATTTTGCAAGAATTAATGTTCCCTAGGTCTGTCTAGATTGATGTTAAATAATTTATATGAAGAATATTAAAGCTTGGTCAAGACCACAACTCTTTCAGATATTTTGCTTGACATTTAGAAATTCCAGATTCAAATATGGAATTAAATTTGTTTTCTTATTTGATAAGTATCTGTCTTCTTTCCCTAGTACATAAGTTCTGTGAGAACCTGGAACGTCACCTACTATATAATAAGAACTTAATAAATCACTGTTGAATGAATGAATGAATGAATGAATGAATATATGAACAAACCAACAAGGTTTTTAACCACACAACTAAAAAAAATGTCTGAGCTAGAAAATAAGATGTGTACATAGGCTAAGCCTCTTTCATCTAAATGCACTAAATTTAGTTTATCTCTAAATTCACAGAATTATTTTTCATTCTCCCCTTTTTTATTTATGATGTTGGTCTAGAACCTTTGTCATATATGAATGAGTGCATTTTATGTAAATTTAAATAAATTTTCAATGATAATATTCATGTGCTATTGACAAATGAACTGGACATGTTTGGGTGCTAGGAGAGACTCCTGATGAACTGGAGGCCTGCTTTCACGGCAATCTTAGCTCACCAGTATAGGTAATTTAAGGCGCTGCTTCGATTTCTCATTCTGCAGTAGAGTGTGTAATTTTAGTTCTAGTACAAAAGAACTTCTGTTAGAGGTCTTTCCAAGGGTTAGTGACATCATTTATTCCAATAGACAAGTCTATTTTTACTTTTTGTGAAAATATTAAAGAACCACTCTTAGGTGCAACATTAGTTTTCTTAACTGGCTTTTATATGATGACTAGGGGCCCGGTGCACAAAAATTTGTGCACTCGGGGTGGAGGGAGTCCCTCAGCCCGGCCTGTGCCCTCTCACAGTCTGGGACCCCTCAGTGGATGTCCTATGATGGCCCCAGTCTGCCAGGCGCCTTGTGTGTGTATGTGTGTGTGTGTGTCACCACTGGGGACCTGCCCCCAGCCGCATCTGAGGCTTGGAGCAGTCCTCCTGTGTGTGTCTACCTGCTGGGGGCCTGTCCCCAGGCATACCATCAAGGCTTGGAGCAGGCACCCCCTCTATGTTGATCTCTCAGACTCTTGCCCTCCCATGCATGTTGTTCTCTTTTTTGAGCTGTGGCCAGGGCTGGGTGCTGCCTGCCTCCCAAGCTTGCCTACTGCCCATCTTCCTTCAGCCACCAGAAAGCAGGGAAAACCCTGCCTCGTGGTCAGGCCAGCCTTTTCCTGCT
>PVJC01049169.1:0-12280 GCA_004026665.1 Murina feae | reverse complement strand
AATAAAGACATATTTTTTAAAAAGTCTCAATAAGTGTAAAATGAGAGGTGTCTCTGGCTCCCAGGGGGCTGAGGCCGTGTGGTGTAGACGGAGATGGAAGACGGAGCCGCCCCCCACACCGTGTGCTCAACGGGCTTTCGACAAGGCAGGCAAGTGATTTCACAGGAAAGCCAGCGGCCTCCCCAGCCTGGTGCCGGGTCAGCGGGATATTCACTTGGGGAAACCGGGACCTTTCCTCACATGAGAGTGAGCTCAGATGAGTCACGGAGCTAAGTGTGCGCCCGAAAACTTCAAACCCCGGAGCGCGTGGCCTCCGTGGGGCGCGAGGCTGCCGGGGGACACGGAGGTGCGACTCGGGAGAGAAACGGGATCAAGTGCGTTTCATCCTCACGAGGCACCTCTGGTCTGGAGAGGCGTCCTTTTTAAAGTTTGGGTTTTCTTGGTTGTTGGATTTTAGAGAGGGGGAAGAAGCGGGGGGGAGAGACATCAGTTTGTCACTCCGCCCGTCCGTGCGTTCATCCGCCGGCTCTTCTATGTGCCCTGGCCAGGGACCGAACCCGCGACCTTGGCGTTTGGGGACCTTGGCGTTTGGGGACGATGCTCTAACTGACTGAGCTACCTGGCCAGGGTTGGAAATTCTTCAGGAAATGAGAAGGCAACGCATGCATCTGACAAAGGACTGGCACCCGGAACTCCAACAAGAGAGAAAAAGACAAAAGACGCCATTAAAAACGGGCAAAAGAGCCTGGCCTGTGTTTCCCAGTGGTTAAGGCTCAACCTATGAAGCAGGAGGTCATGGTGAGATTCCCCATCAGGGCACAGGCCCGGGTTGCAGGCTCCATCCCCGGGGTGGGGGTGGGGGAGAGAGAGGGGTCGTGCAGGAGGCAGCCGATCCATGATTCTCGCTCATCACTGATGTTTCTCTCTCTCTCCCTCTCCCTTCGTCTCCGAAATCAATACAAATATATTAGGGGGACGGGATGGGCAAAAGGTTTGAACAGACACATCCCAAAAGATGCACCAATAGCACAAGACCAGACGCAGTCGGCATCAGCAGTCACCGGGCAACTTCGAATTCAGACCAAGGGAGCAGACCAGACTCCCAGGAGCGGACTCAAACGGACAGACAGACAGACAGCAGGCAGCGAGCGGTAGAAGGCCCTTCAGTAGCCGGGACCCCCTGGCACCCAAATGGACACGTGCTCCTGGCGACCCTGCATGGGCCGCAGGAAATGTGCGCTTCCTGCAAGAGGCCACGCCCGGGGGACGGTTAACAATCAGGCTTCCAGGCCTGGCCGGTGGCTCGGGGGGCAGAGCGCTGGCCCTTAGACGGAAGGGTCCCGGGTCCCGTTCCAGTCCAGGGCACAGACCTGGGTTGCAGGCTCCTCCCCGGCCCGGGGCCTGGTTGGGGGCATGCAGCAGGCAGCCCATCGATGTTTCTGTTACATCGGCGTCTCTCTCTGTCTCTCCCTCTCCCTTCCACTCTCTCTAAAATCAGTGGGAAACATCCTCGGGGAGGGTTAACAACACAAAGATCAGAGACGCATGGAAATGACTTGGGGGGAGAAACAGTCCTTAGCCAGGACCCGAGCGGCCGGAAAAAGCCACCTGACGCCGTAAAGAGCTTCTGTTAGTCCAAGGGCACCCGCCACCCGCCGGCGGAACTGAAAAAGGGGCAGGAAAACACTGGGCTAGCAACTCACTGAGCCGTCCAGGGGCCACGATGAGGAGGAGGGCTGGGGAGGGGTCAGCTGACCCAGGAGAGGCCGCTGCCTCTAACAGACCAAGGCCACCAACTCGGCTGCGTGGCACCGGGTCAATGAGGCACCAGGGCCTGCATGGCCATCAGCAGGAGAGCGAGTCGGGCCAGGGGGCACTGACCTAGGAGCCAGGAGGCCACGGTCCGATCCCAGATGGGACACAGGCCCTCGGGGACGGCCATCAGTCTCCCCCGCCCCCCCCCCCCACCTTCCTCTGTCTCTGAAAATCCGTTTTAAAAATCTTTTTAAAAAAATAAGAAAGAAAACAGTGGTGGGTTTTGTCCCGTGGGATGTCCTGGGCAAGGCAAGCGGATGGACGGTGGCCGGGCGCCTGGACGTGGCACCGAGCCGAAGGGGCTGCCGTTTCAAGGAAAACACTCACTGCTCCGTGCCAGTGAGACTCGGAGACTGCAGACCTGATGCCAGCAAAGCTGACCGCTCAGAGGAACCGGACGCAGCCCTGGGGGGCGCTGGCCGTGGTGCCAGGAAGACAATGGTCTGTGCTGACTCCACCCCCAAACCTGGACCCACATCCCTCCCCCCCCAATGTGCTAAGTATTTGGAGAAATAGCGAAGCTCCCCGCAGCCTGAGCACCTGCCGCTGGAGATTTGCGGGGGGGCTGGGGGGGTCCCTCCAGAGCAGATGGGAGCCCGTGCTGGGGGAGGATGAGTTTGGCAGCTGCTCCCCAGCCAATTTGCTGTGTGACCCTGAGCGAGCCTGTCCCCTCTCTGAGCCTTGATTTCCCTGGAAATGTCCCAGGGCCACACTGACCACCCAGAAGCACCAGGGGGTGTTGGAGGGGGGGTTGAGGGGAGCAATGGGGAGGGGGAAGCACAGGGAGCAGAGCGAGTCCTGGACCCCGATTCTGGCCTTGTGGGGGGAAGGGTGGGAACTGGAACCCATCCTGCGGGGCCTGCTCCCCCACCACCCTGCAGCCGATCCCATTCTCTGGGGTCGTGGTTTCCCTCCCAGACCCTCACCCTCCCACAGTGAGTGAGTGTGGGCAGGCCGCGAGGGAACTGAGCTGAGAGGGAAGCTGCCTGCCCAGGGCGGCCAGCAGGGGGGGCACTGGGCTGGGCAGTGGAAGGTCCCGCCCGGGGCCAGGGCCCAGGGCCCCAGCAGAGGGTGGGCAGGGAGCTCTGGCAGCCCAGAAACCCGCCTCCCTCTGCAGCGCGGCCTTCAGCCTCCGCAGCCTGACTCTGAGTCACAACAAAACAAGGCCCATGACCGCCCTCCTGGGCAGGCAGCCGGCAGGCGCGTCTGTGCCCCGAGGGGGCGGCGCTGGCTGGGATCTGGGAAAGGCCCTGGGACCCCAGGCAGGGGGTGGCCCCCGGAGAGTGGGGCTTCGGGCTGGGCGCCATGCCGGGGTGCCCTGTGCAAGGGGCACCGCGATGGGAGGGCCCCTGAGTCGGGCAGGGCCCCAAGCCCCTGAGAAGCTGTCCCCCAAACCTGCTCCAGGGAGACCGTGGGCGACAAGGGCGGGAGGACGGTGTTGACAGCTGGGAGGCGGGCACACCCCGGCTGGGAAGCTGAGGTGGGGAGGCCCGGTCCACCCTCACGGCCACCCCTCGCTGGCAGGGAGCGCTCCCCCGAGCCCTCTCCAGGGGCCAGGAGCAGGCTGGGGGCCAGCCTGGGGGTTGCCAGGCTGCAGTTTCAAGCTCTGGGTTCCTCTGCGCCCTCAAGGGAGAGCCCGGCCACCCAGGGGCACCAATAGGAAGGAGGAAATGCTGGCTGCCCGGCAAGGCCAGTGCCAGGCCCCACAGGGACGAGGGGGTGCCCAGGCCCAGAGCATCTCGCTGCTGTCCAGTCCTAAGGGCGCCACCCCACACACACCCGCACCCCCCCACCCCCTCCCCCCCAGCGCAGGGTGTCCCATCAGCTGCTTGACGGGGCCAGGCCCCACCCGCAGCCCAAAGACAGACGCTGGAGAGGCCCTCCTGCCCCCTCAGAGGACCACGGTAATTATAGGGGCAGCAGAGCCTCACTCCACAGGGGGACCTGGAGGTGACGGCCCCTCCCCCTCCTCCAGGCTCAGGGCCCCACCCCAACCCTCTGCGGCCTCCAATGCCACCTGCTCAGGCCTCAAACAGTCCAGGGAGGAGGCCCTGGACTTGGGGTGCATGGAAGTGGGCACCCTTCACCCCGAAAGTTGCCACCCCGGGAAGTGGCTGGAGGGGGCAGAGCACAGGCGTGCGGGGGGCAGTGAGGGGACCTGGAGGGGCCATGCCCAGGGCAAGGGGGTGGGAGTCCAGTGGGTGGTCAGTGGTGCTTAAACAAACCCCAGTTTGCATCCAAACAGCCACTGGCCCAGCACAGGCCTCCAGGTGGGGCCAGGTGTGGTGGGCGCGTTTGCATATTTCCAGGGCAACGGTGGGGCCCGAGACCTGCTGGGGGGAGAGCTGCCCAGGGGGCCCCCAGATGGTGGCCTGAGAGGTGGGAGGGCGGGGGTGGACAAGTGTGTTTGGGCCTAGGACCCTGCTTCAAGCTCCAGTGCACCCTGCCGGGCAGAGGTGGGAGGGACCCCCCAGGAGGCTCACCCCTGGGACACGGCCCCCCTCCCCCGGGGCTGCACGAGGACAGTGCTGGGCTCGGCTGACCGGTCATGAGACCTTCAGACCCGAGGCAACCCCCCCCCTGCACCCCGCTGTCTCTCAAGATAACTGTGGCCAGGAGGCCCTTGGCTCCTGCTGTACCCCTGGGCTCCAGGGGGGCCGGGACCAGCCTGCCTGGGTCCCTGAGATCTGGGGGGCTTGTGCCTCCCCCACCAGCCCTCTCAGCAGCCCCTGTGGTCAGCCACCCCATCAGGGGTCACAGGGCACCCTTTCCACAGCATCCCTCAAAGCTCCCTGCTACCTCCTGGTCAGCGATCAGCGAGGCTTGGAGCCCCCCAAGCCACACGGCCACCCACACTGCTGCACCTGCGCCCCAACCTCTGGGCTCTCCCCTCACCCCTGAGCTTCCCACACTGTTTCCTCTGCCAACTCACAGACCCACCTGGCCGTCTGCCATCACTTCCAGCCACTGCCAGCTCCTTGGTCCCCTAAACACTTGCTCAACCAGCACCAGAGCCAGGCACACAGTAGGTGCATAATAAGTGGTAGAGCAGGAAGTGATGCGCCAAGAAGGGGAGGAGCGGGCAGATCTCCTGGAATGAGCAGGGCCCTGCCCAGCCTGAGGGCAGCAGGTGGGCTCCTCTCCTGCAGTAACTGGGAAACTGAGGCACGGGGCAGGCAAGCAGCCCCCAACTCCATGGACCCAACAGCCGAAAGGAGTAGCCACCCCAGATGGGACCAGGGGGCAGAGCCTGCTTCTCTCTCGGATCTGAAAGGCCAGCCCCCAGGTGCCCAGCACAGTGTGGTCCCTAACGGTGGCTGACCCCTCGGCCCCAGGCCCACCTGTCACTTCTAGGTAAGCAGGAGGCTTGCCTGAACGCCCTTCACAAACTCTAGGGTCCCCAGATGCCAAACAAGTTCAGGACCCCCTGTGGGGATGCCCCTCCAACAGCAGCAGGGGCAGGGAGAGGGGGCGGGGAGGTGCACAGCCCAGCTCTGCCCCCGCCCCCAGGCCCCGCAGCCCTGCAGGTGCCATGCTAGACCTGGAAGGGGCCGGGGCAGGGGTGGGGATGGGGCACAGCTGCAGCCACTTACCAAGCCCCACGTCCTCTCAGCTTGCCCAGGAGTGAGATCCCAGCCGGCCGGTGGCTCGCCCAGCTGCCCCCCGGGCCCCTCCCTCCGATGCCCCACCCTCAGGCCTCCACCCAGGCTGGCCCAGAGCCCCACCAGAGGGAGGGGCCGCCCCTCCCCCAGCCCCCCCAGCCCGAGCAGCTGACTGGGGAAGGAAACACCGCCCAGCGTGGGGATGTCTGAGTCACCGCACCCACAGCTCCGCCCCAAACAGGCCAGTTCTGCCCGGCCGGCCCACTCCTGCCTAGGACAGACTCGGGTGTCAGATGGGACCGCACACAGCCCCCTGCCCCAGCTTCCCTGTCGGTGCCCTTCCTGGAGGGACGCAGATGGCACAGATCCTGCCTCATCTGGGGCCTCAGGCGGCGGAGACCCCTGCCCGGCACAGCCAGCCCTGCAGCAGCCGGGCCACTGAGGCCAGACAGTACGGGGCCAGCCCACCCACGGGACCTGTGGGAGGTGGCCGTGGCCGTGGTCTGCCTGTGCCCCTGGAGGGCAGCCGGACCTTCCGGCCCTCGCAGCCCACGCTCAGCAGCCCCTGCCACTCAGAGCTCTGGGCGGCAGGAGGGCAGGCGTCAGGGCACCAGCATCTTCCCACCCCCACCCAGGCATCTGCAGGCAAGTGGTGGCTGGGAATACACACCCCCACGTCTGAAGACCCCAGGTCCCCAGCTCCTCAGAGGTCCGTCCGACTGCCTGGCCTGCCACCTCAGGCCCCTCCCCCTGCCGTCCTCCGGGACCAGCCCACACCCGTGGAGGCTCCTCCCAGCTCTGGGAGCCCTGGCAGGTGGGCAGGTGCAGGCCCGGGCAGGACAGCACACGCAGGCCCTCCAACATCTGCTGCACCAGGGCCGTCCGCCCTCGCCCCAGGGCCTGCAGGTGGGTCCGCTGGCTGGGGCACCCCATCCCGCGCAGCTCAGGTCGCAGCAGGCGCACAGCGGGTTGGGGACAGCTAGTGGTCAGGCCCCGGCCCTGCAGGGAGGGCAGTGTTGGCTGCAGGCTGGGGCCCCGGGGTCCCCAGGCACAAAGCAGCTGCTGGAGAGGGGCCCCCACCCGGACGCAAGGAGCCGGGAGCAGTGGGATGTGGGGCGACAGGCAGAGAAGGGCCTTGGCTCCTCCGAGGGCTCCCCGAGAAAGCTCCAGCCCCTACGCAGGGAGCCCGGGTGGGCAGACGGGTCAGAGGCCCTCGGGTGTGCCACCCAGGCCCCTCTTGGCCGCCTCCACCCCCAAAACCTTAACAACCACAAACAACTGTATAGCCAGGAAGAGGACAGCAGCCAGGCCTGCGGGTGGGGCGGTCACCCCTCCCACAGCCGCACCTCTCACCTGGGAGCTCCCTGTTTACACCCGACGCCCCACCAGACTCTCACCACCCCCGGGTCTGGCCGGGGTGCTGGCTGTCTCCACGGAGGCTGAGCCTCGCTATGAGCAGGAGAGGGCCAGCAGGGGGCAGAGTCGCCGCACCCCCCCCTCAGCCTGGGGCCCTGTCTCCTGAACCCCACGGCCTCCTTGACCTCAGGCCCTGCACCTTGGGGTGGCTTTGGTTGCCCCCCGCCCCCCGGGAAGCCAAGGGTGGCACCTCCAGCCCTTGTGCTCTGGGGCCTGTGAGCTGGGCCCCTCCCTGACCGCCCCCACCCCAGGCTCAGTTCCCCTACCACAGGCCCCTCCTGACACAGGCCTGTGCTCATCCTGCTGGCTGGGCCTGAAGCGTCCTCCCAGCTCGGACCCCGGCTCCCCGACCCCCCTTCCCTGGACTCCACCTCCCGGGGGCAGCACCAGCAGCAAGCTGGGCTGTGCACTGTGGCTCCCAGATGGACCGGCAGGAAGGGAGGGTCTGGCTGGGAGCACGGGGCTCAGGGTCAAGACCACCCTGACCTTGTAGAGGCTCAAGCCAGGGGGCTGCCCTCACAGCTGCCTCAGCTGGTTCCAGTCCTGCAGGGCCCTGCCCGACCCCTGGCTCCCCGCGGCCAGGCCTGGCAGGCAGGCTCAGAGCTGCAGCGGGTGGGCCTGAGCCCACTGCCCAGCCTGTGCCCGCAAGTGGCCCCTGCAGAGTCCCCTTGGAAGGCGGCTGCAGGCGGGAGGGCAGGGCCAGGGGCAGCTGATAGTGAATCAGCTGGCACGACGGCCAGCACTGAGTGTGCCATTCTCAGGGGATGTGTCACGAGGCGCCCTCGCGAGGCGCCCTCGGGTGCCGGCACCACCCAGGAGCAAGGCCTGCTGGGAAGGGGCCGCCCTGGAGGGTCCTACAGAACAGGCCCTGTGAGTCCGCCCTCATCCGGCCCCCGAGGGTCCAGCAAGGCCGGCAGCTCTTGGGAAACGAGAGTCCGGTGGGGCGGAGGGTGGGTGGGTGGGAGGAGCAGATTCCAGGGGACATGGTCAGACCCACCATGCAGCTCCCCAGCGGCCAGTGGGCCTGAGCCGCCCATCCACCCGTTGTGCCCACGGGAAGGGAAGGCCCCATGAGGCCTGCCAGCCTCCCTTCTGAGCCTTGCTCTCGCCGCGGACACCCCCGGGCCAGGCAGGACGTGGCTGGAGGACCCTCCCCAGGACTCAGCAGCTCCAGGCAGGTCCATCCCAGCCCCGGGCCATGAGCCTGCGAGGCTGCCTTCCCCGTGGGCCCAGAGCCAGCAGGGTCTCCTGGGGCTCCTGAGGGGGTGCAGGCACAGGGGGTGCCGCCTCCGCCCCACCCCCCACCTCCCAGCTCGGGGCCCAGATCCATTTTTCCATTTTAGAAAGTGCTTCTGCATTAAAGATTCATTCCTGCGAGGCAGGCCTTTGGCTCCCGGCCCCTGGGCTTCCAAACCCGGAAAAGCACAGGGAAGCCTGGAGGTGCAGGCGGGGGTGGGAGGCCTGGCAGAGACACCCCCCACCCCCAGGGCTCGGACCCCCCACAGGTAGCAGCTGCCTTGGAGTGGCGATGCGGGGTGGGGGTCAGGGAGGCAGCGGTTCTCCCTGTGTGCACACCCAGACCGCTCTGGGCTCACCCCAGCCCCCCTCTCAGCCCTCAGCCCCCATCTTCTTGTCCAGCCGCCCCCCTCCCCTCAGGACCTGCCCTGCAACCCTTTGGCGTATCCTGGTGCCCTCAAAAGAGCCTTCCCTCCTGACAGCCGAGCCCCGCCCGCTCCCCTGAACCCCCACCCTATTGCCCACTTGCTGCTCCCCAGCTAACACTCTGCAGGCCTCCTCCGAGGAGTCCTCCCAGACTGCTCCTGCCCCTGAGGCTGCCTGACTCACCTCTGCTGCATGACCTCCACATCCTGGGCCCTTGGAATGCAGACAGACCCCCTCACTTTAGTTCTGAGCGGCAGGGTCCCCCCCTCCCAGGCAGAGGACCAAGCTGGGAAGGTCTGGGTTTTTCAGCCCTGAAGTAGGCGGCAGGGCCCGCAGATGGCCAGTACCTCACCCCATCTGCCTGGAGCTCGCCCCCAGGCCGAACCCAAAACACAGGGGCCTTCAACAAAGGGCCCCCTGGAAGGAGGCAAAGAGGGTCAGAGCCTGAAGGAGAGCTGGTGGGCCCAGCAGTCAGGGGGCCTTCCTGGAAGAGGCGGCTCCTGGACAGAAGAGCTAGGACCGAGGGAGACAAGGACACAAGGGCATTCCTGCCGCAGGTCCACACGCCAGGGGCCCAGGTGGGGTGCAGAGCCGTCACCCATCATACGTCACTGTGTAAAGCATGCGACATGGCCACGCTGGGCCCTGGAGAGGCCAGAGAGCCTCCACGCTGCTCCTAGACTCAGTGTTCCCATCTGCAAAACGGGGACACAGCCCTGCGCTAGTGTGGACGGCGCAAAGACTGCCTGTCCGGCTGCCCCGCTCTGCCTCTCTGCCTGACCTTGGCCGTGGCAGCTGTGGTCACTCCTGTTCACAGATGCAAGATTCAACTCCTCCGGTCCCTCCAGCCCAGGACTGTGCGGGAGGGCGGGGCCCTGGGGGGGCCCAGCACTGCCCTGCCCTTAGGGAGACCTTGGCATTCCCAGAGCCCCCCAACCCCCTGCATGGTCAGCACTGGCCCTGGGGCCTCCCGGGCCCTAGTGGGAGCTTCTCAGGTGGGGGCCCAGGCCAAGCCAGGGGCTTTCAGGCGTAAGGCAGGTGCCCAGGCCCGAGGTCAGGGGGCTCCCTGTCAGCCCCGCTGCCCAGGCCCTGCTGTGCCTCTGGAAGGAACCAGTGGCCCCGGGTTAGGAAGGGATGTGACCACTGGAGCCATCGCAGGTGAGGGATTCGGTGTCCTGCATGGGGGTGGGGGTGGCACTGGACATTCCGGAAGAGGGAAGGGTCACCTGGGAGGGCGGTTGGGGTGTGGGGAGGGAGCTGGACCTAGTCTAATGCCGGGAGGCTGGGCAGATCCCTGCTGGGGTGTGTTCCCTGCACAGCCACCAGGGGGCAGCCTTTACACGAAGGCAGGATGGGACATGGCTCCCTCGCCTAGACATTGGATGGGGTGCTGACGGCCCTTCATGGCTGGTGCAGGGGGCCGGCTTGGGTGGGTGGAGAGACCAGGGCGTGTGGTCCCTCCCAGCCTGCCAGGGAGGAACCTCAGCTGGAAAAGGCCTGGACCAGAGCCCCTGGGGCCTTCTCAGGAATGCAGGCTCTGCCTCCTACATAGCTGGGCACCCCTCCCACCCCCTCGCCCCCTTCTGATGCAGCAGGTCTCCCACCACTGCCCACGAGAGCACTCATCTCCATCCCTAAGAGCAGACGCCTAGGAGACCTGGGAACCCCCAGAACCAAGCAGAGCGTGAGGGCCTCAAATGGGGAGGGGCCCAGGCCTCTGAGGGGCAGGAGGCTGGCCTCTGGGCAGAGGCAGAGCCCCGTGTCCTTCAGGCCCCCTCTGCTCTCCCTGTGATGTGCTGGATCCCAGGGATATGGGCCAGGGCCAGCCCTGGAGGAGGAGGGGCTGGGGCTGTCCACCCACAGTGGCCATCAGTCTCCCGCCGGCTCCCATCTGGGTGAGGGAGGCCCACACAGGAGGTCAGCTGGGCCTCAGTATCCTCAGACAAATGGGGAACAGGAGGGGCCACGCCAGGTCCCGCTGTGGCTGGAGGGGTGTGCCCAGCCCAGGGGTACCCCGTCCCCTGCACCAGCAGCACCATCACCGACACTGACCTGCTTTCCCCAAGGAGGGGGGTCCAGCCCGCCCCCCCCCGCCCCCGGGCAGCGGGCCAGGTGTCTGGGTGTGGCCAGGCTGCCGCATCCCTGACCTGAGGCCGCACCCCTGACCCCAGGCCGGGAGCACTGTCCGCCCACCTTCCCTGGGAGATGCTGAGACTGCCGGCCAAAGGCGACAGAGCACCTGGTGCTCATTCCCAGGCCCGAAGCACAACACCCCCTTCCCCCGCCTGGCACCGTGGCCTGACCTCTGACCCCCTCACCAAACCCCAGACTTCCAGTCCATTCCTGCCACAGCCATCACCTGCCCAGGGGCCCGGCCACATAGCAGCCACGCCATGGACCCAGCCCAGCCAGCCGGGCAGTCCTGGACCGAGAACAACAGCTCACCCCCAAAACGTGTTCCACGGCAGGCCCGGCGGCCCCGGCCCACACGCCCCACTCACACGTGCTGCCCTGCAGGCGGCATCTCTAAGGACAAGACAACCTCCCAGAGGGTGGCAGCAGGGGGACCGCGCCAGGGAGAGGCGTGGACAGTGAGTGACGGGGGGAGGCAGGAGCCACGGCGCCCGGGGCAGGATGAAGGGGCGACCTGGGGACACGGGTGAGGGGCGGGCGGCGGGGAGGGAGGCCCAGGTAGCGGCGGGACCAGGAGGCGGCGGCTCCCGAGACGCTCGGACGCGCGCGGCCCCGCAGGCCGGTCCCCGAGGCCCCTCACCCGGCCGGCACCGCACCCAGCGCGGACCCACCCGCCCCGGGGAGCGGGCTGCAGGCGGGAGAGGGCGCACCGCTGCCGGGGGCCCCGGGCCAGGCGGGCAGCACCATGTGGAAGCAGTCGCACATCGCGGCGCCGGGCGGGGCGGGCCGGCGGCGGCCCGACGCGTTCAGTCGCTGGTCCGGATCCGGCGCGCGGGCGGCCGGAGCGGGGCGGGCGCCGCGCTCAGCCTCCGCTGCTCTGCGCTGCCGCTGCCGGCCGGCCTCGGACTGCGGACCCCACCGCGCGGACCCCGCCCCGCCCGCCCAGGCCCCGCCCCCGCCCCCGCCCAGCCCAGCCGCTGAGAGCAAGTGGGGGCCGCGCCGCCCGCCTCATCCAGCCCATTGGCTGCGGGGGCACAAGCCCCGCCCCCTTGCTACCAAGACCACGCCCATACCCCGCCCATAAAGGGGGAGTGGCCGGTAGGCCCTGCCTCTAGGCCACGCCCCATGCTCGGCCACGCCCACTTCGGACCTCCCTCTGGACCCCGCCCGTCTCAGCTGCGGGCAGGCCCCGCCCCTGGCCGACCCCCGCCGGGCGCCTCAGGCCCCGCTTCCCGGGTGCAGAGAGTTGACCTCCGACCCTGCCAGGGAGGGCTCGACCCTGGAGCCACAGAGATGGGCATTGTGGTCACAGGCTGGGTGTGGGGCGCCCTGGGGCTGCAGGGAGGGGCTGCGACTCTGATCTGACCCCTGCCCCGGGCCGTGGGGCGGAGGAGAGGGTCCTGGAAGGCCCTGGGCCGACGGTCTACTGGCAGACAGTCTCGGCCACGCCCCCAGGAGAGCGGGAACAGAGGCGGCAGAGCAGTGTGTGTGCAGAGGACAGGTGACCCGAGGCTGGTTCACCCGCTGGCAGGCCCGTGGGGCGGGGGCAGTGGAGGCTGAGGACAGACCACCGGGTTGGGTGGGGGTGTGCCTGGGGCAAGTGCTGGAAGTCAGAGACCTCAGGGGATTGGGGGAGAGGAGCGGGTGGGCGA
>PVJC01049168.1:0-12276 GCA_004026665.1 Murina feae | reverse complement strand
TGCCACCTCTTTCCCGCTCCCCGATGCCCCGCAAAGGGCCTGGACAGCTGCCAAGGAGGCCACCGACCCCCTGCCACCTCTTACCCGCTCCCCGATGCCCCGCAAAGGGCCTGGGAAGCCCACCAAGCAGGCCGCTGACCCCCTGCCGCCTCTTACCCGCTTCCCGGTGTCCTCCAACCCTGCCGCCTGTTTCCCTCTCACGGGTCCTGGGTCCTGCGCTGTCCCACCCTGCAGCCGCTCTGTGCACTCGGGAGGTCCCTCAGCCCGGCCTGTGCCCTCTCGCAGTCTGGGACCCCTCAGGGGATGTCCACCTGCTGGTGCGCCTGACCAGCCTGGGTGAGGGGCTTTAAGGCTGCCCACAGCTCCCATTGACCCAACGTCCCAGCAAGGCTGGCTGGACGCAGGTTTCTGAGGTTTATCTTCTATAATTGATACACTGTTTCTTTAAGGCGGCCTACTAACTACTAAGGAAGCCTCCTCTCTGCTTCACCTCGCCGCGTCTAAAATGAAACAATTGTTACTTTTACTGGTTAGGCCCGAGCTGCTCTTTCCTTCAGCTCCCGAGGATTCTATGATTGTTATATTGTTTCAAATCTGTGTTTCGCTAGAGCCAGCCTAAGCGGAGCGGGTGCAGCTTCACTTTCACTCCTGCCGCAATGGAAACTGCCATTTACTCAGGTCCGTGAGTGGCAGCCTCCATGTTGGCTGGGCTAATTTGCATACAGCCGCTCTGATTGGCTGGTGGGCGTGGCTTACCTGTCTCAGAGAAATGGTTAATTTTACTATTTCGCTTTTATTAGTTTAGATATGGAGTGATACCTGCAGTAAAGGAAGCAGTCAATAAATACATTATAGTGAGTGAGTAGATTAATACATTAATGAATAGGTGAAAGAAGTAGGCTTAGAGTTTTGTTCCTGGCCTTACAAATTCCACTTGGAATCTTGCACATCCACTCATTGACCTGTGCTAGATAGTTACAGATTGAACCTGAGCTGCAAGTGTATGTTGCATGATAAAGTATAATCTTCCTAAAAACAATTTTTAAAAATAAAATTGAATGCCTCTAGGTGGGGCATGTGTTCTCCAATTCACAGTCTCACTTACTCTTACCATTTACATGTATGTTAGCTACCTGCCCCTCGAAGGCCTTTGAGCTTAAGATGCCTGCTTTGTGCTTTATATTAACACACAATAATCACATCCTTCATGTGGTTGGAAGGATGCTTATGATTTGGGGGGAAGGGGAACTCACCCAGGCCACAAATGTACCCATGAAAACACTTGCTGTTTGGAAAAATATAGACCATAGGATTCAGCAGATGGCCCAGATGTCGCACTCATAACTTAACACTATATTTCTTCCTTGGCCTGCAGCATGTCAGGGCTGATGCTTTCTGCTGTCCACAGGTGGCAGTGGTCCTTCACTATTGCAAAAGCCCAAAATGCCAATGTTGCCTCTATAGGTCTTAGAATCATGGACCCAGGAGATATGATCTGTGTCCGCAGCAGTTTGTCTGACTTTATCACTCCACCTCTTGGTTGTCTACCTATACTTTATTTACACAGCAAAGGAACTTACCCCCTGTGGGTCATGCTATGTGTTTACATAGCTGGAACATAAAGGGCAGCTTGATAACTAAAAAGGTATTTTTCTTATGTGGTTTAAACCAAGTACTTTTTCTAGTCTTTCCCATCAAAAAAAGAGAGAAGGAAGGAAAAGGTGATTTGCTATTAATTTTATTCCCTTACTAGTCTAACTTTCTTTTAGTATTATCCTAGTGTGTTAGTATATCTCCAACTTGAATTGCCAGTATAATGAATTACAAAAATTAAGATACCTTTAGAAAGCATTCTACACTATCTTCTTATGTGTCTTGCATTTTTAACACAATTCTGTATATTACTGACATAATAGAAAGCTCAGTTTCAAAGGGGTTGAAATTAAGAAATATTCTATCCCAGCCAATTTTTCCAGGTAACTTAGTGTTTAATACATGTGAACTATAAAACCAAGGTTACTATATTCTTATTTTTCTTTTATATAAATCTTGGCTGAATGTTTTCTGTTTGTAACTCAGTTACAAAGTACTCTGATTTTCTTAAGAATAATCCCAGAAGTGTAAATATCTAAACTAATAAAAGTGTAATATTGAAATTAACTGTCTCTTTGGGACAGGTAAGCCACGCCCACCAGCCAATCAGAGTGGATGTATGCAAATTAGTCCAGCCAAGATGGCGGAGGCCCACCGCACCGGGATCCAGCAGGGCAGATGGGCGGAAGGAGCAGGGCAGGAGGAGCAAGCAGGCCCCAAGATTGCAGCCTGGAAATAGATTGTGGGGCAGTGGTTTGCAGGGCCGGGAGCCGGTCAGGCAAGCCCCAGCCCCTGTGGCTGGGGCCTGGGAATAGACTGATCGCTGGGGCAAGCACAGGTGGCAGTGGTCCTTCACTATTGCAAAAGCCCAAAATGCAATGTTGCATCGATCGCTGGGGCTTGCCTGGCCGGCTCCTGGCCCTGCAAGCCGCCACTGCCCCCACAGTCTATTCCCAGGCCCAGGCCGCAGGGGTGGGGGCTTGCCTGGCCGGCTCCAGGCCCTGCAAGTCACTGCTGCTGCCTGGGAACGACCACGGGATAAGCACAAGCAGAGGCTTAGCCCAAGGTGGGTCTATTCCCATGCCACAGCTGCAGGGCCGGGAGCCGACCATCCAGGTCCCAGCGAGGGCCTCCAATCGGTTCCAGGCAGGGGTCTCCTGTGAGAGGCCTCTGTCTCCCTTCAGAGCTGGGGTGCACCCCCAGGAGCCAAGAGAGGGAGAGATGGGCAGGGGCAGATGGAGGTAGCATCAGCCAGGGAGAGTTTGTGGGGAAGTAACCAGGTGGGGGAGGGGTGGAACAGGCTGGAGGGAAGAACATTATAAAAGAGTCAGTGAACAGCAGAGTTAAAAAAAGAGCATATATGAGTGAACTTTACAGCCTATAATGAAGACCAAGTATAGTTGTCTACTGGGGATAGATTTTAAAAGTAGAAGTCAGAAAAGAAAAAAAGATAAATGATAGTGGAGAATTAGGAAGGTAGATAGATAGGTATTAAAACAGTGGAAGTAAGTAGAAAAGAATGTATGGCAAAAGTAGGAGAGAGAAAGAGGGAGGGAAGAAAAGTTATAAAGGGGGAGCTGGTAGAGCTTAAAAGGAGAATGGGAAGAAGGAAGAAATGGAGAGGGAGCAAATCAGGCCAGAGGGAGGAAGTGAAGAAAAAAATTAAGGTGGGAAGGAAGGAAAAGGGGAAGTTGGGCAGGGGTAAAGATAAAGGAAAGAAGGAATGTGGGAAGGAAAGGTGGGTAGTAGAAAAATGGGAGAAATGGAACAGAAGTAGGAAATAAGGAGGAAAGAAAAGTTTATAAATGATGAGTCAATAGGGAAAGTGTTACATAAAGGAGAAAAATTGTTTGAGAGGAAGAAGCCAATAAGGAAGTCAAATACAATTGTGTGTGAAGGGGAAAAGATTAAAAAAAAGCTAATAGGGGACCAGGCCAGCAGGGGAGGGTAGTTAGGGGATGAGGCAGGCAGGCATGCAGAGTGGTTAGGGCAGGCAGGCAGGTTAGCAGTTAAGAACCAGAGGTCCTGGATTGTGAGAGTCCCCAAGAACTCCATATTGGAGAGGGTGCAGGTCGGGCTGAGGGACCGCCCCCCCCCAACTGCACGAATTTTGTGCACCAGGCCCCTAGTTCCTTAATAATACAACATTTTAAATTCTTTTCTGTTTGAAACCAGGATACCTACAGCAATGAATAAATCCTAGCAGATCATTTTCAATTGACTAATCCAGAGATTTTCATCCTTCATCTCATAGCACACATAAACTAATTACTAAAATTCTGCAGCACACAAAAAATATATATTTTATGCTGATATGACAAAAATTAGATATAATTTTGCCTGACTGGTGTTGCTCAGTGGTTGAGCCTCGATCTATGAACTAGGAGGTCTGGCCTTGATTCCCAGTCATGGTATCTCCAGGAGAGGGGCGTGCAGGAGACAGCTGATCAATTATTCTCATCACTGATGTTTCTATCTCTTTCTCCCTCTTCCTTCCTCTCTGAAATCAATAAAAGTATATTTAAAAATAGGTATAATTTTGATTCATTCATACCAGATGGCTATTGTTGTGTTGTCTGTTGTCCCTTTTTATTTGACAATTTAAGGGAAAAAAGGTCAGTGCTCCTGACTAAACAGTCAGGTGTTGCATGTTTTAAAAATTCTTGTGGCACACTGGTTGAAACTTGCTGGACTAACTCTAGAGAAAAGTTAGTCCCACTGTATATAGGACTATTAGCAATAGTATTTGTTTATGGTGGTCTGTATAAATGAAATAAATTTTCTCAAAGGAAAAACAATATATGACTATGAAAGCAACATTTCTGTATACAGGATCAGCATTCCTTGTCAAATTAAAATTATCAATGAAAAATATTGCCTCATAAAAATTATATAGTAATGAATAAATAAAACCTGATTTAAACAGGCCACTTGAACTGAAAAATCTTTTGCAGAATTATTTTCTTATATTTAGTTGGGAAAAGGCATGTTAAATACAAAATATCCCATTTAGGTTTTTAACAAAGAGAAAGAGTAAGTTGATAAATAATAAACACTAACAATCTTACATTTCTCTACTGAAAGATACTTATCTCCTTCTCCATCTCACTCATGTAAAACAACTGGCATGTGGCTTTTCTTGATCTGGCAGGGTTAGTTTCCATAGCACAGCTGTGCACATCTGGTGCCTGAGTCCCCACTAAAACAGAGCTCTACAGAATCACCACACAAGCTGTGTTCTGTGATTATAAGGCCATGTGGTTAATGTCCTCCCTGGAGCTGAATCTCCATTTGACTCCCTAACATAACCTCTGCCCAGTGCTAAGATAGGACCAGTTTATTGACCTCCCATAGACTCTCAAAAATTAGTTTATCTCCAGCTGTTGCCAGAAGATATTGGACACGAGGAAGAATACACCAGGTAGGTGTTAGAAACCACTGCACCAGTGTTGGCAGATCTGAGCATTGGAACCTGGGGAAACACCCATGATTCCACAGTGTATGGATAGGCAGATGAGGCACAGATTCCTCAAGCTTCCCAGGGATGGTGTTTTGACCCAGCCTAACTTCATTTGTTTGGCCTTGCCAACTGCGCCAGCAAACGCTGCTGAACCTAAAAACCACTTTCAAGGCAAAACTCAGCATGTCATTTGGAAGCACTATCCAAATGGCTAACAGGAAGAGAAATGAGCATTTATTAAGTTCCAGTATCTCAGTGAGTGCTTAGAGCAACACGGTGATAGAAATTTTTAGTCCCATTTCACACAGGAGACAGCTGACATTCAGAGATGTTAGCTGACCCCTTTGTACAATCACCCAGCATTATTACCTACATTTTGTTGCTTGTGAGACCTGTGTTCTTTTAACTAACCCATTTTCAATGTCCCTTTCCCTTTTGTATTTTCTCTAAAATATATATTTTTAATACCTGTTTTCCAAAGGGCAAGCCCAGTGCCTATGAAACTCACTCTCTCCATTCCTCTTTAAAAGATTGTGGGAATGGGGAAGGAAGTTGATATCAATCATGGCTTTGGGTGTGACATTTACTTTTAAAATAGACCAGAGGCCTGGTGCACAAATTCATGCACGGATCAGGTCCCTCGGCCTGGCTGGCAATCAAGGCCTATCAGGGCTGTCTCATCCAGTCCTGATTGGGGCTAATAGGAACCGGCTGGCCAGGGGGAGGGATCTTGGGAGGTTGGCTGTGGGAGTACACTGATCACCAGGGGGTAGCTCCTGCATTGAGTGTCTGCCCCCTGGTGGTCAGTGCATGTCATAGTGACCAGATAACCAGTCATTCAGTCAATCATAATGGTTGCTTAGGCTTTTATATATATAGATATCATTTTCCCTGAGTTCAATGAGAAATATCCCTGATTTTAATGGAAAAAAGAGGTTCTTATCATAAATGGCTAATTTCAGCAACAGCCCCAGTAAATAATACAAATTACACAGATTCATTTCCTGGATGTATAGATAATCACAGATATTTAAGAGCAAGTCTACACTTGTCAATACTGTCTGTGTGTTTCTAAATCATTTTATTTTGGCAAGTGTCTGCAGAAAAGAAATAGGCAAGAATATAAATTTTCCTCAGAGAATTCTCAGGATATACAGTCTAGGAGCACATCTTGAGATTCTTTCAGCTTCCAAGTCCCATCTGATCAGTGTAGAATCGCAAAGAGATATAAAGAAGAGATGTAGCTATACAAAGAACATAAGCTTTTCTGCTGAGAGCTCTGGATGACCCACCAAGTTCCCATAGTTCCTGCCTACAGGGTAGAAAGTGAGTCCTGACTTTCAAAGAGAATTTCAGTTTGATAGCTGCCAAGGGAATTTGTGTATGTCAGTCTCTTAGATACAGCAATTAAACCAGAAATCATCAGGACATTTTGTGTTTGGCTTGCAGTTGGGTATCAAAGGCAAAGTCTTCCTTATTCTGTTTGCACAAGGATTCTGGCTGCTGGAGACCTCTCCCCTCCAGATTTACCCACTCATACCCTTGATTCAAGAAAGATGGAAGCTTGGGAAAAATCCAAATGTTAGTTGAATCACTCATGGTGCAGCCCTACGCAAAGTTCAAAAGAAGTTAAACCCAGTCATGGCTGTCTTCTGGAGCCTAGAGACTTCTATCAGAAATTGACTTTTCTGAGTTTAAAAAAAAAGTTTGGCAAACACTGTAAAACAGTTTCAGATTGATGACTTTATTTCATTTTTAGAACTAAAACTCTACTAGCAAATATGACTACATAATTATCAGCCACAAAATCACTCTGCATTTCTGTTGGGAATGTTCACAGGCTTACAGCCATCATTTCCATTTTCCTTATACCTGTTGTGGAAGAGAAAAAATTATTTCCACTAATAACATTCTCTTTGAGTCTGCTACCTACTTTGTAGATATATTTATTGTTGCAAATACCATCAACAAAAACTAAAAGTAAGTTACACTTTAGAACACTCAGAACCTAGATCCAGATTGATTTCCATTTGTTTATAATGTCAACAAACTAATTTAATTAAATATTTTTAAAGAGCCTTGCTTCGTTGAGATCATGACCGAAGGCTTTCTATAACCACAAACATGCCAAGTTTCCTGGTACATTTAAAAAGAGCCCTGTGGCCTGACAGAGGAGGCCTGAGTTCACACTCCACTTTTAGAATGATGCTGCCATCAGATGATATTCCAGAAGTCATAACACCTCTGGCTTCAGTTTGTCTATGAAAATCTCCATTAGCCCTGGGACCTCTTCAAGCTTCAATCTATTTCTCCTGACATACTAGGAACATTTAAAAATTTATAGCAGCTCGGCTGGCGTGGCTCAGTGGTTGAGCATCAATCTATGAACCAGGAGGTCATGGTTTGATTCCTGGTCAGGGCACATGCCCGGGTTGCGGACTTGATCCCCATTAGGTTGCATGCAAGAGGCAGCAGGTCAATAATTCTCTCTTATCATTGACTAGGGGCCTGGTGCATGAAATTTGTGCACCGGGAGATGGGGGGGGAGGAGTTCCTCAGCCCAGCCTGCCCCCTCTAACATATTGGGCGTCCTCAGGGGGTATCCTACTGATGGCTTTGGCCCACTCCCTGCTCCCCTTTAGGGAGCAGGTCTAAGCCGCAGTCTGGGCTCCTTCATGGGAGGCAACCAGGCTAATCAGGGAAGCCACCAGCCCCATTACCCCGCTACTGAAGCCACTGCCAGTCACATCAGCCACCAAGGTGTTTTCATCAACATGGACTCCAGTCCCTTCACCATGAAAAAAATGACAACTTTCTTTAGGCATTTTCAAGATGTGTCTTTCATAGATATATTTCTTTCTTTCTTTCTTTTTTATCCTCACCTGAGGATATGTTTCCATTGATTTTTAGAGAATGTGGAAGAGAAGGGAAAGACAGAGAGAAATATCAAAGTGAGAGGAACACTTTGATTGGTTGTATCCTGCATATGCCCTGACTTGGGCTCCAGCCAGGGAGGAGCCTGCAACCTAGGTACATGCCCTTGGTCGGAATTGAACCCAGACCCTGCAGTCAGCAGACTGAGGCATTATGCACTGAGCCAAACCAGCTAGGGAAGGATATGACATTTCTTAGCCTTCCAACAGTGGACCTTCATTTTTTCTCCAGGAGTGTGGTAGAAAAACCCTAGATTGCCTTTTTGGATTCTTATTACCCAAGCTACTAAGAATATTACCAGTGAGCTTAGCCAATGAGCGGTAAGAAAAGGTGTTTCCTCTATAGTTCACTCCAATCACTGGCTCCACCCCTGCCCCTCCAATTCCAGCTGTACCCCTGCCCAGGCCTGTAACCTCTGGCCAAGGATGCAGGCCTGGGCAGGAGACCCCCAAGCCCCTCCGATTGCTGGCTTCACAGAGCCCAGGCCTCTGTGATCACTGGTTTTGATCCTGGCCTCTGCCATCACTGGCTCTGTCCTTGCCCCATTTGGCAGCCTCTGGCCAAGGCTATAGGCCTGGGCAGAGGACCCCCCAGGCCCCTGCCATTGCCAGCTCCCCCCTGCCCCACTGCAGCCTCTGGTCAAGGCTGGAGGCCTGGGCAGGGGACCCCCAGACCCGTGCTTTGCTGGCTCCGCCGGTGACCAGGCCCCTGTGATCTCTAGCCTTGCCCCTTCCCAGGCCTGAGGCCTCTGGCCCAGGACTTATGCCTGTGTAGGGAATCCTCATACCCCTATGATCACTGGCTCTACCCCTGCCCCTTACAAACACCCACTCTGCCCTTGCCCATGCCTGAGGCCTCTGGCGAAGGCCTCTGGCCTGGGCAGGGGACCTCCAGCCCCCTCTGATTGCCTGTTCCACCTCTCAGGCCCCCTGCCTCCCCTGCCACCTGCCTAGCCAATAGGCCTGACCACTTCAATTGTGGGGCGGAGCAGGACTGGGCACTGCCAACTTGTGGCTATGGGGATGGCCATCTTTGTGACGGAGTGATGCCTAATTTGCATATTACTCTTTTATTAGATAGGATGTTTCTATCTCTCTCTCTCTCTCCCTCCTTTTCTGAAATTAATAAAAAAATAAAAATCTATTAAGAAGAGTGAGTTTTAACACATTTTTTAAAAAACTCAGAACTAATACTACTTAATAAAGACTACATTTAAATTATGAGAAAAGCATAATGAGGATGCAAGTTAGAGAAAATGAAGGTAGTTATTTTCCACATTCTGAGAACTCATACAAAAATCCACAACTGTGGAAGAAAGCTGACATCCCCTTGTTTCCTCTAGCAGACATCACAATGAGCCATGGGTTTGTCCACTTTGACTCTCTCTCCCCTGTGGTGCAGTTGACAGAGTATTTGTGCAGAGGGGCATTTGGAAGCTACAAGGACTGTCAGCACATCTGTGCTTCTGGAGACTTTTCCAGACCAGGCTGTGCGGGACACCCACCCCGCACAGCAGCTGGACAGCACACCCCTGGCCCCAGCCCATGAGGACTACTATGAAAATGGGGATTTTGGGGACACATCATTCCTCTTCCAAATTCAGAGTTTGGTTACCCGTAATCCTCTTTGGACATAGGCCAGTAGAAACTCATGTGCTAAAGTGTACCCACCTGTCACAGTGTTTTTGAATGTAACTCAACCAAGTTAACTGTCAACACAGGCAGGGGAAGGGAGGAGGGAGCTGGAAATAGTTAGAGGAGAAGCTTTTGTACCCCAAAGGCTTCAACAACTTAGAAATAAAGCTTTTTGTTAATTATTAGATGATGCCTGTTAACAAATTGCATGTTTCCATATCTGGTGAGCATTTAAGAAGTAGGACCTCACTGAGGCTTATTTGACCAAATGAGGTCAACTAGTTTATTCCTTTCTGGAGGGTTAGGTTCCAATGAAGTCAAACCCAATTTCAGCTGCTATTTTACCAACAACTTGGTTCCATCTCTCTTGTGCCCTGATTCAGAGATACTAAGATGTCTGTGACTGAACAAAGGTGAGTCTTGGAGCTAGGGTTTCCCTTCTTAACTCTCAACCCAAAATTAGTCTCTGGCTCTATTGGAGGCACATGGGCTGTTTTTTTTTTTTGTTGTTGTTTTTTTGTTGTTGTTGTTTGTTTGTTTTTGGATGCCTTGGTTCATAGTCATTCAGTCAACAAGCATTTGAATGCCTATGCAATACCCGGGGGAAATAAAGGTGAGGCAACAGAGTTTCTTACAGAGTGCCTAGACAAGACAGGCACAGACAAATCAGAAGTGGCAACTGCAATGATAGGTGTGTACCATGTGCACATGAGTGGCAGAGCCTCCCTACATCTGCCTGGTTGAATCAAGGAAAACTTGATGGAGAAAGTCTTACGTGAGGGCACACTAAACAGATGGGTAGGCATGTGTCTGCTGGACTGGTTTGGAGACATGTCGTGTGGCATTGGAATTGTAGGAGAGAATATGAGCAAAGACACAGATATGAGAGGGGTTAGTCTATGTTCTTAGAGCATAAAGTTAAGAGAGTGTGTGGCAGTTTGTGATGATAAGCAAGTAGGCAGGAGCCAGATTATACTCCCAAATGCAGGCCTCTGCAGGTGAAGGGCTCCCTAGTATATGTCTTGGATAACCTCACCTTGACCCCTATAGACAGGTAGAATGAAGGTGTGAATCAGATCCTGTGGCTCAGGCATGTGTACTGAGGGGAGGAGAGTGCTCCTATCACTAGAGAGGGTGGGGGTGGGAAGTAGTCTGGAAGGCCCAACAACAAAGTTCACACATCACAACTTAATACCCCCCTCATAAGTTTCCCTGACACCCCGCCCCCTACCCCAAGTGAAGGGCCTTACTCTCCCTCATAGATATTGCATTTTTGGCTCTCTAAGTTATTTCAGGGCATTGAGTGAGACTGATGTAGTTAACTTTATCAGTTAAAATGGCATGGAATCACCTTTTTTCACCTAGTTCAAGTTTTAAAATGGAGTCCTCCTGCTGCTGATGATTTGCCATAACAAACAAGGAAGCATGAGCTGGTAATAGACATATATGAAAAGGTTTTAGTCTCACTCATTTAACACACTTCTGCTATTATACACATCACTATGTAGTGGAAATTATGGGGAGAATCCTCATAGTATCACATGGTAAGAATCCAATCCAAGAAATAATGGATCCAGCAATGACATGTGAATATTTGTCAGATGAAATAGGAGAACTTATAATAAACCTTAAAAGATTATTAATAACTGTACTTAGTAGTCACAGAGGCCAGAAGACCTAGTGTATTTAAAATACTGACTGTTACACCTACTTAATATCCAACTTTGAACACAACATATGATCTCTTGGAAATTTCTTACCCTATCCTTAAATTGAGGTTCAGATTTCTGGTCAAGCACCAAGGAAAACTATTACCTTATTACATTTAATGGCTAAATATGTCTTGGATGGGGAGGAAAAATCATTACCTATGTGGCTGAATGAGACCCTTTTCTTTCACTTCACTTTCCTGGTAAATACACACACACACACACACATGCACACACACCACCACTACCACTACAACAAATTAGAAGACAGAACTAAAGTTCTATTTCAATAAGACAAAGAAATGGCAATAAGCTCAAGCTACGAATTAAGAAATCGTATTCATAGAGACCAGAGATCAAACATGCACAGAATGGTGGAGATCTGAGATTATACGCTCTGGTCCTATCTCCATGGAGAAGGGAAGGAGCACATACACTCTCAACAATGGCCTGCTCTGGCTGGAAGTCTGGATCTGTGATATTCCTGCAGGTAAGAGCTCTACTCTGATAAGTCAGACCTCTTTCTGACCTGTGTATTACTGATGGACAGACTAAGACATCACTGAAGTCCTTGGTGGGAGGGGCCAGCATAAGGATAATTCAAAGGAAAATACCCAATTAAGGAACATTGGGAACTGAATTTATAAAGCACCCAGGAAAATTTAGCACTGGGAAAGATAGTTATCAAATCATAACCAAAAAATTGACAGTCAAGAAAATAAAATTATAAAGTAATTTAAAAGCATGAGTTTCTAAAAATCTCTGAGAAAAATCCTATCTATGTAACAAAAACAGAAGGTTATAAAACTATAGCAAGTGATAATAAATTCACTCATAGAAATCTTAGAACTTAATCTTTTTTAGAACCTGACAGATGGAATAAACAATAGACTTGCCATAATTATAGAAGTAACTAGGGGCCCGGTGCACAAAAATTTGTGCACTC
>PVJC01049167.1:0-12286 GCA_004026665.1 Murina feae | reverse complement strand
CCTGTGCCCTTACCCCCACCCCTGTCTTCATCCATAGATGTAAGGTTTTTGTTCAGTCTCTTCCCATACCTCTCATGTCCCCTTCCCCCTGAGAATTATCAGTCCATTCTCTTTCTATGCCCTTACTTATATTCTATTCACCAGTTTATTCTGTTCATCAGATATTTCTATTGACTTGTTATATTCACTTGTTGATAGATATGTATTTGTTGTCACTTTGTTGTTCATAATTTTTATTTTTACCTTTCTCTTCTTCTTCCTCTTCTTAAAGAATGCCCTTCAGCATTTCAAATAATCCTGGTTTGGTAGTGATGTAATCCTTTAGCTTTTTCTTGTCTGTGAAGCTCTTTATCTGTCCATCAATTTTACATGATAGACTTGCTGGGTAGAGTAATCTTGGTTGTAGGTTCTTGCTATTCATCACTTTGAATATTTCTTGCCACTCCCTTCTGGCCTGCATGGTTTCTGTTGAGAAATCAGCTGACAGTTATATGGGTACTCCCTTGTAGGTAACTAACTGTTTTTTTTTTTCTTGCTACTTTTAAGATTCTCTCTTTGTCTTTTGCCCTTGGCATTTTAATTATGATGTGTCTTGGTGTGGTCCTCCCTTGGATTCCTTTTGTTTGGGTTCCTCTGTGCTTCCTGGACTTGTAAGTCTATTTCTTTCACCAGGTAGGGGAATTTTTCTGTCATTATTTCTTCAAATAGGTTTTCAATCTCTTGCTCTCTCTCTTCTTCTGTTACCCCTATAATTCTGATGTTGGTATGCTTAAAGTTGTCCCAGATGCTCCTTACACTATCTTCACACTTCTGGATTATTTTTTCTTTTTTCTCTTCCAATTGGGTGCTCTTTGCTTTTTCATGTTTCAAATCTTTGACTTGATTATTGCAAACCTCTAGTCTGCCGTTGGATCTCTGTATAATATTACTAAGTTTATCGGCAGATTCTAGAAAATTCTTGAAAAACCTTAAAAGCATAGTTCTGAACTCTATATCCAGTAGTTTGCTTTCCTCCATTCTGTCATTTGTGATGTTTCTTTGTCTCTGCATTTTGTTTGCTTCCCTGCATTGATGGAGTGGCTTTCTGTGCTAGGTGTCCTATAGGGCCCAATGATGCAGCCTCCCCAGTCACCTGGGGTGGACATTCTTGTTGTATGCCTTTGAACGCTGGGTGCACAGTCTTGTTGTAGTTATAACTGGGAGGTATCACTGGGAGGAAATGAGCTGCAGGCCTTTCTCCTCATTATTTGGGGTTTGGAACTTTTGGGGTCCTGTCCCAGCTGCAGTCTGTTAGGTTAGGCTGCAGGCAGGCAGGCACACAGCTTGGGCAGGGTTGTAAGTTGGGTGGGGCGGAGTCTCAGAATCACTGAGGTGGAGCAACTGGCAATGGCTGCCCCTCCGCCTACTCTGCAGTTTCCCCCGGCTTTGGTGTCTGTGCACCCCTGAGTCCCCGCATCAGTGATTGCTGCAAACAGCTCTGCTAGAATGCCACTGGTCTTCTGCCCCATTGCCTGACAGCCCGCATCGCATTCAGTGTGAACCCAGAGTTTATAATCTCCTTCCAAGCCGCAGACCCAGGAGCTGCTGCCATCCTTTCACCCATGCTGCCTCTTTTTTGCATGCCTCTTTTTTGCACGCGTCCGTACCTCTCAGTTTTGGCACCAGGAACTTCTACTCAGTCTCAATGCACTCCTTCTCTTGCCTTCTAGTTGTAAAGCTTCCCCTCCATTGGTTTTGGAGGATGGCCATTTATCTGTATAGCTGTATTTTTATAATGTAGTTGTGAAGGCTGTGCATTTAGGTATATACCTCATGCCGCCATCTTGGTTCCTCCCATATACATTCTTTTTTAACAAAATTTTGTTTTATTGCTTAAAGTATTACAAAGAGTATTACATATGTCTCCGTTTCCCCCCCTTGACTTTCCCCTGGCCTTCCCTACCCCCCAGTGTCTTGTATCCATTGGTTATGCTTATATGCATGCATACAAGCCCTTCAGTTGATCTCTTAACATGCCCCCTCCAACCTTCTTTGGCCTTCCCACTATAGTTTGATAGTCTGTTTGATGCTACTTTGCCTCTGTATCTATTTTTGTTCATGAGTTTATAATGATCTTTATTATCCATAAATGAGTGAGATCACGTGGTATATTTCTTTCATTCACTGGCTTATTTCACTTAGCATAATGCTTTCCAGTTCCATCAACAAAACAACAAGAAAGCCCACTGCGTGGGAGAACATATTTGCCAATGTTATCACCGATAAGGGTT
Source organism: Murina feae (assembly GCA_004026665.1). NCBI lineage: Eukaryota > Metazoa > Chordata > Mammalia > Chiroptera > Vespertilionidae > Murina > Murina feae. The sequence goes on along the minus strand of PVJC01049167.1, from coordinate 10,016 downwards.
TAATCTCCAATATTTATAGGGAACTCATACAACTTAACAAAAGGAAGATAAACCATCCAATCAAAAACTGGGCAAAGAACCTAAATAGACACTTTTTAAAAGAGAACATTCAGAAAGCCAAGAGACATATGAAAACTTGCTCAAAGTCACTAATAATCCAAGAGATGCAAATCAAAACAACAATGAGGTACCATCTCACACCTGTAAGAATGGCTATCATCAACAAATCAGCAAAGGACAAGTGCTGGAGAAGATGCAGAGGGGAACACTCGTGCACTGCTGGTGGGAATGCAGACTGGTGCAGCCACTATGGAAGACAGTATGGACTTTCCTCAAAAAGTTAAAAATGGAACTCCATTTTGACCCAGTGATCCCACTTCTAGGAATATATACCAAGAAACAAGAAACACCAATCAGAAAGGATATATGCACCCCTATGTTCATAGCAGCACAATTCACCATAGTTAAGATTTGGAAACAGCCTAAGTGCCCATCAGCAGATGAATGGATTAGAAAACTGTGGTACATCTACACAATGGAATACTATATGTTCTTTAGATAGTATGTGTTTTTGTTCAGGAATGGAGAGGAGAAAAGAAAGACAACCTATAGGTAGTGTAATGGAGTTATTTAGACACCAGGGAATGATTTGCTGTTAGGTGGGGCTGTCTGACCTTGGCAAATGACTTTAATTCCTGTAAGTCCCAGTTTTCTCATCTGTGAAATGGAGATAGTAAAATTAATGTCATATAATTGGATGGAGTGAAATGATGTATTAAGGATATTAAAATGTTTTCTGGAACAAGTTAGATGTTGGTTAATAACAGTGCTAAAATAATAACATAAAAATTCAAACAATTAACTTCCATCTAGGTGTTCAGTTGAAGTTAGCCACTATTTTGCAATAAAACCTTTGGAGTTCTTTCTCCTGTCTGCCAGTTTGTCTGTGTTTCCCTGTAGGAAGGTATTTCCTATTGCCTAGAAATTTGCATTAAGACCCATAGAAAAAAATAATGAATATTAAGTATATCACATTGAAATAAAACCCTACCAGTTATGTCTACAGGCTTTAATAAGGGGTATAGAATTATAATGAGCCACCATGACCATTACCCCTTTCCTAGTTCATATAGAAAGGTTGGAGAGAGAATGAAGGGGCTTCAGGGTCAGCCTGGGGACACTGTTTGCAGTGGGAATGCTTGAATTTGCTGAAAGTCCAGTGAAGGGAGTCCAGGAGAATCACCTGAAGAATTTGAAGCACCTGCATTAAGGGAGGTGGCAGAGTTCCCATAGGCACTTGGAGGAAGATTGCATTCCCCAAGTTGGTGATGCAAGTGATACTCTAGTTTCTCATGTACCAAGTAACTCACATGGGAGGTGCCTGAGCTTGAACCACCTGAAGCACATTTAAGGGAGCCGGGCAGCAAGTGAGGGTGGACTATACCACAAGTGGAGGGTGCTGAGGTTGAGTGGGAGAGGTTAAACTGGACCCTGGTCTCTCACACTAGGGAACTGGGAGGTGAGGCAGCCCTGGGTGACTCACTCAAGAATGTCTAGGTGAGTTTCACAAGTGAACCAGTATCTGGATGCCCACTACATGGGGGTCTTGACTAAGGGGAGTCGTGACATCAAGGAAAGGATTCTAACCACAGGAGATGAAGCATCAGAGCATCTGCTGTTTATACTCATTTTGCTCCCTGCTGCAGCCATATGTGAGATTAGACCTAGAAGAAGGAGGAGGACTTTTAGAAGTTTTCACCTGTCTCCAAGGTATGCTGCTTTTCTTCCCACTCTAGGTGCCTTATACCAGATGTCTGGTCTGTATGAGAGGATGGCAAAAATTGGAAGTTTTTACTTGGACTGTTTTCTCTATATTAATACACAATTAGTACCCAAAAGAAGTGTGCTTTTACTCAGTAGAAATAACTATAGGCCCTCATCACCTTTAATGTAGTTATATCAACTCTTGAGCTTGTGCCACAATCTGCTTTGCAGGGACTTGGATTATTCCACTGTCCCATGGGAAATCATATTGCTATACTATATTGATGGCATGATGCTGGTAGGATCTGTAGAGCAGATGTCTTTAAAGATACAGAATTGCCAGAGGGTGGAGAATAAATCTCTCAAAATACAAGGTTCTACAATTTCAGTGAAATTTTCGAAGTTCCACTGGTCTAAGCAATTGGAAAGACAAGCTACTTGACTTTCCCCTATCTATCAAGAGGGAAGAGGTAATGCTTAAAGAGTTTCTTTGAATTTTGGAATCAATACAGGGGTGGGAAAATGTAGGTTTATATTCATATGGAAAATAATACAATAATTAAAAAATAATAATACAAGAATAAACTCTGTGTTTCATGTACTCACAACTTAAATCTACTTTGCCTTCCCTGTACATGCCACATGTGACCCATTTACAAAACTGTTATCTAGAGCAAAAGATGCTTCTCCAGCTCGTCTTAACTGTAGTTGGTGATCTAATTGTTAGTGGTCAAAGTGTCTGAAATAAATGGAAATGTTTGTTGGAGTCTGTGGCAGACAGGAGAATCAGAGTGTAAATAACTAGGGTTTTGGCACAATGCTGTGCTCTTTTTATTAAGTAAATGTTCTCTCTTTGAAAAACATATCTTGCTTTGGTAATGGACCTTGATAGAGACTAAATTCTGACCAAAGATATAGGTGATCAAGCCATGCAAGCTGCCTCCTGTGAATTATGTGTTACTTGAGTCACAGCCTACAGAACTGGGCCTCAGCAACTAGTGAAAGAAAACTAAGATGCACGATCAGGTAGCTTATGCATGACCGGTATGCTTGTCAGGTGTGTCAGCCTCCTTTTTCTCAATCTATTTATATTATCATTGTGGGTTCCAGTTGGTTGAGAAAGGAAATATTTTAGCCTAATTTATAGATGACTCTAATCAATATTCTGGCACTAGTCGTGTGTAGTGATATTTTCATGCAGTAGTGCAAGACAGGGAAAGGTGAAATTTCTTAGAGAATAGAGCTTAATAATGCACACCATTATCTAATTTATCTGAAAGGGAAGATGGCCTGAGATAAACTTGTTTTTCATCGATAGTAGCAAATGGTTTGGATAAATGATCAGAGGTTTAGAAAGAATGAAACTGGAGGATTGATGACAAGGAGATTTGAAGAAGTATGTAGATGAACCTCTTGGAATTGGTTTATAATATCTATCCATAACTATCTATTTATCTATCATCCATCTATCTGCCTACTATCTATTATCTATCTATCTACCTATCTATCTATTATCTATCTATCTATCTATCATCTATCTATCTATCTATCTATCTATCTATCTATCTATCTATCATCTATATCTGTCTACCTACCTATCTATCTACTGATCTAATCTCCCATGTGCATGCTCATGAAAAGAACTTCATTGAAAGGAGAGTTCTTAATAATCAAGACAAAATGATTTATCTTGTGCCTGTCAGCAGCTTCCTTCCCTAGCCACTTTGATATACTTTTTTATTAGGCTCTTGAAAAAAGTTGCCATGAGTGAAGAGGATAGTAGCTATGTATGAGCTGAAATCAACAAGATTGATTGCCCTTCATCAAATCTGACTTGGCTACTCTTACTGCTTGTATCAGAGTTTAGTTGTGAGTCCTTTAAGATATGCCCCAGTGGCCCTACTATATCATTAAAGAGAAGAGATATGTCTTTTTTGGAATAGACACATTTTGTAGATTTTTATTTTTCTTCCTATTATGACATGTTCTTCCAACTAACACCCATAGGCTTTCTTAAAACTTTATACAACATTATTACAATAATAATGCTTCTCACTAGGGAACTCCAACACAGTGAAAGAACAAAGTCATGCTTTTTTTTTTTTTTTTTTTTTTTTTTTTTTTTTTTAGTAATTATCCACAGTGACAGAATTAAGATAATAGATTAATGTCTGTGATATTTATTAGTCTTAGTATGTTTCCTCATCACCTAGAACCATGAAATATGGCCTACTGGGGACTCAGTTTCAGCACCACCTAGGAGATAATATCTTATAAGTTGAAGGTACTCTTCTACGGATTGTACTTTATCCACTGAACCCACCAAACATGGAGTTTTTTCTTCAATGGCCAGAATATCCAGATCTAAACACAAGGAGTAAAAGAGGGAGGGTGTGCATCTTTCAATTATGGCTATTGATCCATTTATAAATAATGTGCTAATTGTCCCCAAGACTTTGGATTTTATTGGTTTAGAGATTTTCTACCGATATAGGGAAACTTTCGACTTGGGGTTACTACTGTAGTTTTAATATTTAAAAAATGAAGGTATTGACCACTGGTGAATAGACAGAAAAAGGACATAGTTTGGCTGTGATGATTAATTCTGATTGTTAAGTTTAAAGCTACCCAATGGAAGTGAGGGAACAATGGAGGGACCCAGACTTTCTGCTGGGTTCTTTAAAGAATCTTAACAATTTGTCGGTTGTGGGCAAAACACTGATGGAGTGGGGAGTGGGCAGAGGAAGTAATAAATACAAACAATGGTCTTAGGATCGTATGCAGAAACATCCATTTCATCTTCCTTGCTGTGACCAGGATTTGAAATTGTAGGTATGGCAGATTGTATTGCCATATACTTGCTACTTGTCCCTACGGAGAGAAAATAAAATATATTTTCCACCTCACTATCTTTAGACTTAGCTATTAATATCTTTGACCAGTGAAGAGTGAGCAGAAGTGATGTGAATTAATATTAGCAGAAATTTAAGTTAGTATCAGTGAATGGTTCTTTGTATTTTCTATTCATTTGGCCATGAGATCAGTGATATTCCAGATAGAAGTTGCTCTGTTAACATGAGTTTCAAAGTTTATTTGGAGAGATTTTTTTGGAGATATTTGCAGGTACTGAGAGTGAGAACTAAGTCTTTGTTGTTGGTACCACTGACGTTTTGGGGTTTACTAGGCTTTCCTGACTTATACAGTATATTTTTTACTAATATTAATAAAATTTCCTGTCTTTCTCGCTCTTTTTCTCCCATTCTTCTGAAAGGAGTATGTTGGTAATGGTTATTTATGCAGTTAGGCTCCTGGGTTATGGAATAATAAAATTGGACCAAATATAACCTAGATGAGGAATGGATCTCACCCAGTGATTCTGGGCTGGACTCTGGATACAGTAACTGATATTGTTGGTGTAGATAGCAGATACATCTATTTTTTGTTATATAATAGTTGTAGTATGTTAGGAGGTATACTTTCCATATAAATATGGAAAGGAAGGTATGTTGGTGTTGGGTAAACAAAAAAACAGACTGTGGTAGACACTCACTTTTTTTTTTTCTGTTGTCCACATCTGAGTGCTCTTTCTTTGTTTGTGATTTCCATGGGCATAATTGAGAGGCAGAGCTAGTCTCTCACCAAGAAAAGTGAAAATGACAGATAACAGCTCTCCAAGCATCTCTCAAGCCCATGTCATGACCACATGATTTAGGCATCAGTTAGATGCATAGTGCCAGGTTTTTTGTTTGTTTGTTTGTTTTTTTAATTTATTTCTTCTAAGAGTAGAGATTTGAAAATTCAGGAGGTGAACTTAGATTTTTGTGATTCTAAACCCACGGTGATTCTTTAAATAAGGTATGTCATTAACAAATGGGGGTTAAGTGGCTTTGTGATCCTGGGCAAGTCACTTACCCTGTCTGAACCTAAGCTCCTTGTTTGGAAATTGAAGATAATATGAGTGCATGTTCATAGAGTGCCTATGAGGACTAAATGTAGTAATGCATGCAAAATACATAAAAGGAGACAATGTGTAAATCAAGGACTAAATGACTGGGAGTTTAGTCTTGCAGAGAAGCAGGGACTATAGGGAACACCTTTGGGAGTCATAGTGACAGCAGTGAGCACATCTGAAACAGTGATGTCAGCACAGCATCTAGAGGACCTGCTGGTTGCAGTGGTGGCTGTTCCTCCCTGGATGAGTTTGTGGTACGATGAGGCACAGCCTCTGTATGGGATGCTCCAGGGTAGTCCTCCAGCCTGCCCAGTGATTCTGTGAACTGCTCAGTAATCTTCTAGTATAGTCCTGATCTGTTTTGTCTGCCAAGACTGGTGTTTGTAGCTTGGAACCAGGAACTTTTGCTCTATTAATAGGCCTGGCTTTATTCCTGGTGATAAGAAATACAAGAATTTTAGAAATCAGACAAAACAAACTGGTTTGAATTCCACTGTATCATTTACCAGCCTAAGTAATTTGTTCAGATGCCTTAAACATTTTGAGCTTCTAGCTTCTTCTCTTTAAGTGGAGATATTACTACTTATTTTATAGGGTAATCACAAAGATAAACTGAGTTAATCTGTATAAAAATGCCTGTTACTGAATTTCAGCTCTAATAAGCATATAGGACAGGTTAATTTCCTCCCTGTCAAACCAGTATGGTTGTCTTGTCTCCTTTAAGATGTTACACAAATAACTATTGGCCTTGATATTGAGAGGCTGAACCTGAGGGAGAGATATGCCTTTGAGAGGACATAGAAAATAGAAAAGAGAATTTTCTATTTCTAGCTCTAAGCCTATCTTTACTCAGTAGAAGAAATCGGGATAACATAGAATGAAACATGTTACATCTTTGACTGCCTTATGTCTGCATGTAGTGGTAATTGAGTCTGTATTATTTGAAATTTTCTGCATTATTTGTGTCGAATCTATTAGGCAATTGCATCATTAGTATCATATTCACAAGTCTTATCATGCAGTTACAGCTCAAGTCACTTAAGGGCAAAATCCACTTTGAATCATGTGGGCGTTTTCTTTCTTTCCTCCCTATTTTCTTCATACACACCTATAAAGCATATTGTATATGCCGAGCTCTCCTATTTACGATAAAGGATCTAGCTACTAAGTGTGCCCAGGATAATGATTCAGTAAAGGCACATTAACTCACTCACTTCAGGTATTAGAAACATTTTATTTGCTGTTTTATTGCAATCCTTAAAAGCATTATGCTAGAGCAGTGGGTTTTAAACTTCAGTGCGTATAAAAATCATGAAGAAGATCACTAAACTTGCAGATTCCATGGCCACTCAGATGAGGTCAGATGTTGTTATAGCTTTGCCTCCACAGTATGAAAACAGGGACAGAAAGGTTAAATGGTTTGGCTGCATCATTCAAGGAGTCCGATTTACCCCCGGGTATTTCTTATTCTAACTCCATACCACATGGAGCAAAAATGGAGAATACTATGCCCTCTGATAGCCAACTAAGGAGAATGAGTTTAGTTTTCATATATATATATATTTAGCTCAATGACCTAGGTCAAATTTTTTGTCTTTTTTTAATAGCAATTATATTTTTTACCAGTTTTCAAAGGTGGATGGATGGCAATCCACATTTCTGTTTCTTCTATCTGTTTCTGTTTCTTCTATCTATACCTTTTCTTAATCAAATGAAAATAGATATGAAATAAGTGTACACCCAAAGCAAAATACCTGAAAGAATAATCACTTAAAAGTACTTGCTTATTTTTCAAGATCTATCAAATCTTTCTATGCATTAGGATTTAGGATTGAGAAACAGATCCTTTGGGACTGTTAGGGGATTATGATTTTGGGAAATTAATCCATGGTAAAAATGTGTTGACAGTGTTTGGACTTTCTTAAACCTTCATCTACAAAAAATTCATGACCCCACCCCATATCCAGTTTTTTTTCATGACCATTTGTTAAATGCTTTTGGTACACAATAACTTCCTATATACTATCCTCTTTAATCCTTTCAGCAACCTTCAAGGTATATCTTACTCTTTCCCTTTTACAGAGGAATGAAAAGAAGCTTAGAGTGACTGGTTTCTCTAATAACACACAGCTGACAATTAGCAGAGCTAATTTATTGTTATGCACTCTTGTTCAATGTCACTCTGAAATCTGTGCCCTTCCTACCAACACTATCTGTCTAGTCACCAGAATAATAGGTGTTCATGTTTTCAGGATAAGCCGGTTACAGTAAATCTAACAATAGCAACCACAACAAAAAATTAAACAGAAAGGTCTTATATTCTTCACATAGTATGGAATTGCTCTAAAGAATATAGAATTAGACTTCAGTGGAAGGAGAGAAGCTTGGGATCTTTTTATGACACAGTAGCTTTTCTCATGTCATTGACAAAATGGTAGAAGACCGCACACAGGTGACAGGCGCCCAGCACAGCACTCTGTGCAGCCTTTATTAAATGGAGCCTCTGGCCACCACCTGTGGTTTTGTAGTTGTGCCTCCCACTGAGCACACATTTGATCTTCCCATTAATTAGGTGCACCTTGGCTAGAATCCCACAACCAAGCCGACATATTTCAAAGCTTAAAATGGTTTCCTCCAAAGATGAAAGCAGAATGTTTCAAAGTGCAGCATAAATCCTCATGTCATCTTCTTGGAAAATGAATGACATTAGCATATTAATTTATTGATAAAATAAAAAACCATTATACAGAAACAATGCTCTTCAGCTTTTTATGCAATTTGTATTTTTATGACAAATTTGAAGTAAAGTGGCAGTTATCTTTTGGAGGAGATCTTTAAGTAGAACAGATTAATTCCACCCCTTTGGCATTAAGAGGACAAAAAAATTGGATTCCCAAAGATATTGTCTCTGAAATGCTTAAAAGTCCATCCACATTCTTTCTGAGATGGGTATGTTGCATTACTTTTAGTGTTTGTTAAAATGATTCAATATTCTATAGGATCAGTAACATTTCCCTATTTAATTGCTGTTGTATCTAAGAACAGTGTCATCAAGATCCTTTTTTAAAAAGAGGTTCTAATTGAGTTGCTTATTCTTTCTCCCTTTCTCTGACTTTCTTCCAAAGTTGTGTCTTTCATCTCTATAGTGAGCAACAAATTACCAGCCAAGAAAGTCTCCCCCATCTTATGCCCTTCTCTGAGCTAAGGTAGTCTCAGTGTGTGTGTGTGTGTGTGTATGTGTGTGTGTGTGTATATGTGTGTGTGTGTCCTTTCTCCACAGTGGCTAGTGTACTGCCAGCACTGAGATACCAACAACTCATTTCCTATAGTCAGCCATGTAATTAACAGCAAAGATGAATAGATTGAACAAGGGTTCATTTGCACAGTCTTGGTGGTGTTCTCTGTGTGTTATCTAAAATGAACGATCTGCATTTTTATTTTCTTGCTCATTTTCTTACCTTAATAAGGTGCCCTGATAATTGTGTAGTTGCAACCAGACATTTGCTAATCAGCTCTGCAGTACAGACCATTCTTTGTTTAAACTAACTTGTGTGACGCTGTTAGGTCAAATGGAGGTTAGCAAAAGGAACCATGCAGAATATATTTGAATTGTCCTTTATATATCACCTCTTATTATTTGTCTTTAATAAATCTTCTAGATTTTTACCTTTATTGTTTTTGTTATTATATTGGAAAAAAACTTACTAATGTAAATGCACTCTCCTCATTACAAGTAAAAAAAAAAAAAAAGACAGACTCCAGGGGTGAGGATATGAGGTGGGGGGCAGGGGGTGAATGGGGGGATAAGGACACATATATAATACCTTAATCAATAAAGAAAAAAAGCCTTTGTAAAGGGAAAGTTACTAACTCTCTCTGCTTCCCATCTCCTTAAATAGAACGACAATGCTAACAGTTAAGAATGTATGTTTACATTCCATGGATACATGCATATATCTAAACTAATAAAAGCGAAATATTAAAATTAACCATTTCTCCGAGACAGGGTAAGCCACGCCCACCAGCCAATCAGAGCGGCTGTATGCAAATTAGCCCAGCCAACATGGCGGCCGCCACTCACGGACCTCAGTAAACAGCCCCTTCCATTGCGGCAGGAGCGAAAGTGAAGCTGAGCCCTTCAGCTCAGCTCCGATTAAACTGGCTCTAGCGAAACACAGCTTTTTGAAACATTGTAACAATCATAGAATCCTCCGGAGCTGAAGGAAAGAGCAGCTCCGGCCTAACCAGTAAAAGTAACAATTGTTTCATTATAGACGCTGCGAGGTGAAGCAGAGGAGGC
>PVJC01049166.1:0-12274 GCA_004026665.1 Murina feae | reverse complement strand
AAATGAATCAGAAGAAGTAAATTACCCTTGAAATAATAACAATACTTAGCATTTTCATTCTCAAAGTGTTTAACACATTGCTAATTATTGAATTACATTCTAGCATTGTGAGGAAGGGAAGTCTACTCCCAGTGTTATAAATGGGGGAGCTGAGCTATCAGGAGGGGTGATGTGTTCAAGTCAAGAAGGTCCGTCTAGAAAGAATGGTGAGTAGACTTCAAGCAGCTGTTCTCATGAGTGGAGCCACCAGTGAGGTGAGCAAGGGAGAGACCATCCTTCAGTGTCAGCCCAATTCCCTTCCATTTTTTAAAAAGCTTCTGCGTTGAAAACACTAGTCTAGGACTGAACCTTGTTTTAAACTCTATCTTTATAGACTTGTGGCTCTATCATTTGGGAAACTGTGGCCACTTTAAGGAAAATGTGTACCTTCCATAGCAAGAGCGAAACTCTGAATGGCTCCTCAGGACAGCTATGGGAACCTGCAGTGAACACAGCACTATGCAAAAGGCAGTCACAACACACTTGTGAGGTTTCCCAGATCCATGCCTCCTAACTGCCTTGACTTCCTTTTCTACTTCTCATTCTTTGGTTCCTGACATAACTTTAGAATTTGATGCCTCCTGTCCCCTGCTGACTTCCTGGGCTGTTTCTATGAATTGGCATCCTGAACTCCAGCTGAGAACTAAAGCTATTACTTGCCTGCTGTTTTCTGGAGTTGACACTGTGGACACCTGGAATTCATTCTGCCAGCTCAGTTCAGCGCTAACACATCACCATGCATATGGGCCCCTAAGTAGCCTTAGAGTTTAGGGCCCTGGCAGCAAACTGATGGTTAGAGGGTCATGTGTTCTTTGGCTGTTTGTGCAGCCCACACTGTGCTTGCAAAGACACCATGACTAGGCAATCTAGTCCTCTCAAAACAAGAATTATGTTCCACAAAAAACAAGCAGACTTGCTGCATGTGTTCCTAAGCTCTTCCTTTTTATATATATTAGCAACCCTGCACATTGATCTATTGTTATAAAGAAAATCACACTGAAATGCTGTGGCTTCAAACAACAATCATCCCCCACAGTTCTCTGGGTCGGGAGTTCTGGCAGAGCTCACCCAGGAAGTGCTTCGCTTCACATTATTATATTGACTGGAGTTACTCGCGTGACTAGAGTCTGCTGGGAGCTCTGCTGTGACTGAAATATCCATGATGGCCTGTCATTTTCTTGGGGGACACATGGCGTCTAACCATTTGATCGTCCAACCAAGAGAGAGTAGCAGCTCCTAACCTTCCTTAAATTGGAGTTCGAAAGTCCCAGAACACCATTTCCTCTGCATTTGTTTGGTCAAAAGGAAACTGTGGCTTAAGAATGAACTCAGACTGCTGTGTGCCAGTTCCTAAACCACTATTGTACTTGCCCTCAGGCAATGGCTATATTTCAGGAATTCAAAGGAGATCCTGGTGACACACTCAGCCACTGACCAAATGCACAGGGGATGGCCGATACAAAGGACAATGTGGGTAAACAGGAGATATTTTACCCTCTTCTCTCCATGGGGAATCTGTAATCATTTATGCCAGATAAAAACAGGCCTCCATTTGTTTTCTATGTTTATTCGAAGAATAAACCATGAATAATCAGGAAAAAATGTTACCTTAATTTACAAACACATTGCTTCCAAACACTTTGAGTGCACCTGTGTTTATGTATAAATTATTTGTGAGAGGAGGTCATTAAGGGTACTTATTTACTAGTTATTCTCACCATATTTTCCTTCTCTTAACACCACAGAAGTGATATGTGGAATTCATACGAGAAACGCAAACTCACTTTCAAATACTATTTTTTTAAGTTTAATGAATGGTCATATCTTTTGAATTAATTAAAGAATGCATTTCAGATAAATCTGGACTACCTAATAAACTTAATAAAATCATACTCTTTTTCAAAACCTAAAATATTTATTAACATGTACTTATATATTGCATTTATGCTTAATTGCTTATATTGCTGTACAGATAACCTGAATTTTCCATTTTCTACTGCATAAACACATTAACCTCTTCATTCATTCACCATTTAATGTTTATTGCAGATCTACTAAGCAGTAGGGTAAAAAGTTGACCAAGATAGAATCTTGCATTCATTTACAGTCTCCAGCATAATGTACGAAGTATAAAAGTATTAATAGTCACAATTTTAGACCCTCCCCAAGGTAAAGTTAATTTTGAAAGAAACAGAAAAAAAGAGAAAGAGGAGAGGGAAGGAGGGTTGGAGGGAAGAAAGGAAAGAAGGGAGGGAGCTCCCTGATACTGACTGGTACACCAGCAAGGTACAATGTGAGGACAGCTGTACTGGGAGATGCCAAGACTTCACTCTTAGTCATCAGCTGTTTCATCTTGAAGGTGAAACTGGTAGTCCACATGTTATTATATAAACATGTGATGGTAAAGCTCTAAGATTATTGGCTTTGTCTCTCCATCTGTCTTCAAGATTTCTGTATGTGTGTGTGTGCGTGCACGCGCACGAACACTCACATATACACATGCCCAGTTGAAACACAGGACTCTAGTACTGACCTACATCTTCTCTTGAGAATTGATGGACCAAGTTCCGTTTATATGAAGTCACAAAAGCACATGAAGATAATCAAACAACTTAATGTTTAGTGACACTACCTTAATATATACTTAAGAGCATGCCACTTTAATAAAAATAGGTATTTGGAGTTTGGGAATGTGTCTTTAAGGCCCACGTTTGGTTGTCTGGTGGCCCATGCTCTCTGATTTGCTCCGATATGTCATTACAGGGACATCTAGTGGCTGGGTCCAGAAGTGTGAAATCAGCAACAACGCAAACATGATTCATTTTCCCCAGAGAGACCAAAGGCCACAGGAGTAACCAGTGGGGAAAATTAGGCCAAAATGGCCCATTATGCATAAATGGTTCTCTTTGCTTTTTGGGGAGCTGAGAAAAAATAATTAAAAACAGTAATTAATAATACCCAAATTAAAAACAATAACAAAAGGCTGATTCAATAAACCTCTATTTATGGTATACTTTTAGGATTCCTGCTTTATTCAAAAAGGGGGAAAAAAACTACCTCTCGCCCTAACTGGTTTGGCTCAGTGGACAGAGCGTCGGCCTGCAGACTGAAGGTCCCAGGTTCGATTCTGGTCAAGGGCATGTACTGTGGTTGCGGGCACATCCCCCTTGGGAGGTGTGTAGGAGGCAGATGATCGATGTTTCTCTCTCATCAATGTTTCTGGCTCTCTATCCCTCTTCTTTCCTCTCTGTGAGAAATCAAATATATATATATATATATATATATATATATATATATATATATATATAATTAAAAACTACCTCTCTAACTGTATCATGTACGAAATGCCACATTAGGCAGAGAAAATTAGCATGGATTATATTTATATAAAATGCAAGTTTCTCTGGGAGAGATGACCCAATGACCTATATCAGTCATTGACACTTCAGTGTGAATCAGTGGGATAAGAGCTAGAAATGAGCAAGAAAAGAAGGGATAGGAGAAGGGAGCTGTTGTCATTAGGCTACATTAACATTAGAAACTACCTAATTTTAACTACTAAAAGAATGTTGTAGTTATCAATGTTTCAAAAAAAACCAAACAAACAAGTGTCTTAGAGGCTATTCTATAGTTCTGAAAGTGAAGAAGAGCTGACTGACCTCTCTTTTTCTTCTCCTATGGCAGTGGAGAGGGAAGTATTATAATAAAGCCTAACTATCTTCATAAATATCCCTTAAAACACTTTCTAACCTGTGGCAAGCTGCCCACCTCCACCTGATACGCATTGCAAATCAGAAACAAAGTGGGATGTCGAGTGTATATATCTCGATTGCCTTCTGAGGTAAGAAATTGCATAGAGAGGAAGGAAATGGGTCTCAGGACAATGAGGGATCTACAGAAGCTCACTTTTTGTCCTCTCCTCTCAGGGCACCAATAAAACATCCCAATGTCCCCAAATAATATCCCAAAATCTCACAGGAGGAAAGTAATGTAAACTTTCAGAAAACACTAGAACAGGAAACATGAAAGTTTATGAAAATAGTTGTTGTGAAACCTATATTCCTATATTATCTGCTCATCAACAGTGTAAGGTTTTGCTTTTGCTTTTCAAGAACAGAACTGTCACTACCACAGTGCACAGCATGCCCTGTTCGCTCAGGAATTTTAGTCATGGCCTGCCACTCTTGATTTCGATGCAATTTTCATATGTTTAAACCCAAACCGGTAATCCTGAAAGAAGGAAATTAACACAAATTCCAAAGCAAGCTGCCATAGTTATTTTCTTCTCTGGAAGTTGTCTCTACTTATCCATATTTCTACATTTTTAATATCCTTCTCAGCCTAAAAAAGCATACCAAATGAAAGTGTTACTGCAATCACTGAACTTACTAAATAATAGGCAGGTTGAGAAATTATTGAAAGAGTTTTCCTGCATGTGTGGATCCCGGTTCACCTCCTTCTAAATCACCTAGAGCCTTGTGACTCAAATAATGGCCCATAGCCCTGCAGCACTGCCAAGCATCACCTAGAATCCTCCTAGAAATGCACATTCTCAGGCTGCTCCCTGGACCCCTGAGTTATGTGTAAGCATGTTAACATCTGGAAAGCACTCCACAAGACAGTGTATAACCCTCCACCTGATTTGATTCCATTCACTCAAAAATCTGCAGAATCCCCATCTTTGGGGGTAGAGGAAGGAAGGCAAAGGCTTGAAGATCTCACTAACAGATAATTGTTGAAAAACAATAAAGTTTGACAACCTTATTTATGGATTCCTGTTTGCTTATCTGGGACTCTGAGACTTACGACCTCTCAGGTCAAGTCACTCTGCTTCCCTGAGTCTGATGCTTGTTTCTGCAAAATTACCTTCATAGGGCTGTCTAAGTCCCAGGTGATACAATGCACATACACACTAAATGCTACAAACAGAAGAATTTATTGCTATTCTGATGTGCCTAAGAATACTTTTTTTTTTGAAGGGTTAATCCTCACCCGAGGATATTTTGACATTGATTTTTAAGGAGAGTGGGAGAGAGAGGAAAAGACAGAGAGAAACATCAATGTGAGAGAAACACATGCAGTGGTTGCCTCCTGCATGGACCCTGTCCAGGTCCCAGGAAGACCCTGCAACCAAGATACATGCCCTTGACTGGAATCAAATGGGACACTTCAATCCTCAGGCTGATACTCTATCCACTGAGCTAAACCGGCTAGGGCCATAAGGATACTTTTACCCTCTGTGTCCTAGTGGATTCCACTCTTCGAAGACTAGGAAGGAGTTTCCTTCTCCTGGAGAGTCAGCTTGGTGAGTCTCCCCGCTTGGGAAGTGCCCGGGGATTTACTCCCTCTAAGATGTGGGGCGGTGTGAGGCTGCAGATCAGCTGAGAGCAGCAGGCTTTACAGCATTCGTATGATGCCGGCTCAGATACGAATACTCCTATTCTTGCCTGCTTTTTGTTTTGTTTTCAGGGTAAGGGGTTAGGGAAAGAAGCAGTATCTGCTTGCAGCTCCTAGTCGCCCCGCATTTTTAGACCAGAGAATCTCTTTTAGGCCTCTGCAAAGAGGCTGCCCATCTACTAGGCAGGCGGCCAACTTTGAAGAGACTCAGTGGCAAGCCCATGCGATCCCTGCTCCTGTATTTTTACTTAGATAAGCTATCAGTGCTTCCCTTTATTACAATCACAATTGCCAAAAGTACCAACAATGCCACAGGACCAAAGAGAATGGTATAACGCAAAGATAATACTGTTGTGTACAGTATGCTGAGCGTGCAAGAGCACATAAATGAGATTGATACTGGAGTGCGATTCCAGGAATAGCATATGGAGATTCTACTGTTACTATGGGAAACCCTAGCATATATTACGAGCAGAGTTGAGAGACACTGATTCAAGAGTGCAGCTCTGTCATGCCTTGACAAAAATTTCAGACCCCAACAGGCCTTATATTCCATTACAAAAGAGAACTATTTGATCTATACCAGCATCGCAGGGCATTGATTTCTCAATGTGAATTTACTGATTTCACAGTAGTTAACATTTATGAAGTAACTACTAACAGCAAAGCATTCACCCAGGTACTCTCCATTCTTTATTTAAAATGATTAGGTACTTAAATCTTATGTCCCCCCAGAAAGAGAGGCCATAAAAAATGTTTTATTCTCACACCTTCACATCATAGCCACATGGGTATTTGTCAATAAATAAATTTCCATTCATAATGTAATTATTATGTTGGTCAAAATTTCCCAAATGGATTTCATAGAGCACTAGTAATTTGCTAAATGTTAACAGATGTTTCATAAAAAAAAAAAAAAAAAATGGTGTTCCGTAGTCAAATAGATTTGAAAAGCACTCAATCAAATAAAATTAAACATGGTTGTTGAAAACAGGGCTGCTTAAATACTTCAAACATTCATTTTTACTTAGGTTTTCAAAAGAAAAAGAAAGAATGAAATGTTTGCCAAAGATGCAAGACAGGTCTCAGAACAGTTTCTTCTCCAAATACATATTAATATCTTACTTTTCAAAAAGTTAGTACATGTATTTCATGGCAACTCTCTAAGGTGGACACACCCCCATTAAAAGTTGCCCAAGCCAGCATGACTATGTTATTTATCCCAATATTTTTTATAATTTATTTAGTCTTTTTGGTTTCCCTGTTGTTTTTCATAGGTATTTCATAGGGAAAAACTGGAACTTCTGGCAAGACTCAGAAGGACCAGAGAGAAAAAAGGGATTCTGAAGGCGCTAAAGGCCCAGAGCTTAATTTGAGCCCTTGAGAACCTAAGCTTGCCTCCTAAACCCTGCCACTGGCCCCTGAAGGCGAACCGAATGCTTAACAAACAGAAAGTAGTACTATTCATTTTCTTAAGCTGGCATTCCCACCCCAGCCTTAGACTTACATCCATTATTTTGGACTCATATGCGATGAATCCCAACATCAGATGGTCAGAACTTGCTTACGGAACATTGTCAACCACAGAGAAACTACTCGAATAAAGACATCTTTACCATGTCCAAGTCTCACAGTGGCAATAAGGTCTATGAATCTGTCCAGACAAGGCTGAGAATCTTTTACAGAAATGGGTCACCAGCTTCAAGTGTCTGATGTTGCACAGAAATCTTATATGTGGCCATAGTCGACACAGAGAGCCTATTCTGCAACACCAACTTCTACTTCCAAAAGCAAAGCCAGTTAAATTCAGGTTCTAAATTCTACTTCTCTCAATCATCTTTTCTTACAGACAACAGAGTATCTCCTCCCAATGACTTATTCTGATGTTTTCCATGGGCTGAATAGATCCTTTAAGAGACCCTAAAACTAGTATTTTAAACCTACTAACATTAAGTTCCAATCTCTAGCATTTAAGATGGAGACAGATACGTCACCAGTACCAGTACTATCCCTAAAGTGGGTTTCAGTTTTATAATCCAATAAATCTGATAAGTATCAAAATCTGATAAATGACCAAATGTAAGGCACCTTGCCATCTATAGATATTTTAAGTTACTTTCTCCATTCTGGTATAAAATACTCAATTCTTTATAACCTTCCGGCAGAAAATACACTATTCCCAAATGCAATATAATAGGCCAAATTCAATTATTAGTGAAGCTTCCAAAAATGGGCATCACGAGAGATTGGATTTTATGAGACCTGACAAACTCTTACCTCCAGCACTGAGTTAACTCACCTATTACAGTATAATAAAAAATAGTGCCATGGACACAGACATTAAGTCAGGTAGGCCTGGGGAGGGGGGTTAATGGAGGGAAAAATGGGACATCTGTAATAATTTCAACAATAAACATAAACTAAACTAAAACAAAACAAAAAATAAGTGCAATGGTCACCCATTGCTGACAAGAGAAGTGTCAAATTAATTAGGTGTTTAATCTAGGCCCTTCAAAACGATTTACGTTTTACAATATAATTCCTTAACTGCTGTTGTCTTCTTTACACACACACACACACACACACTCCAGGAGCTGTCCTCTGTCCTAGGGATTTAGTAAAGATTCAGGGGCAAAAAAAGGGAAGGGGGGGGCAGTGTTCATATCTTCACAGATCCTACAAGCCTTTTGTAAGCTTACCTCCAAGACTTTTAAGACTTTGCTGATAATCATACCCTGACCAAGTAGCTCAGTTGATCAGAGCATCGTCTAATATGCCAAGGTTTCATGTTTGATGCCTGGTTAGGGCACATGTAAGAATCAACCAATGGTAAGAATTCCTTCTTTTTTACAGCGGCATAGTATTCCAAGAAATTCTTACCATTTGCAGCAGCATGGATGGAACTGGAGAGCATTATGCTAAGTGAAATAAGCCAGTCAATGAAAGACAAATACCACATGACCTCACTTACTTATGGATAATAAAGGCCATTATAAACTGATAAACATACAGAGGCAGATCAGCACTGAACAGACTCAAACTACAGCTGGAAGGCTGGGGAGGGATGGAGGGGAGTTAAGAGATCGACTGAAAGACTTGTATGCATGCATATGAGCATTATCAATGGACACAAGACACTGGGGTGTAGGGGAGAAGGGGGGAAGGTCAAGGGGAAAAATGGAGACTTATTTAACACTCTTTGTAATACTTTAGGCAATAAAACAAAAATTAAAAAAAATCAAGCAATGAACCCATACGTAGTGGGGAAAAAACAAGTCAATCTCTCTTTCCTCTCTTCTCTCTCACTTTTTCTCTCCCCCTCATCTTTTCTCTATCTAAAATCAATAAATAAAAATAAAAATACTTTGTTGATAATCTTCATCCTTGTTTTCTAGAATGTATTTGGCCTAATTCAATGTCAATTTACTTAAGAGTCTTGTTATGCATTTCTTTACTCCATCTTTTTTTTTTTTTAACAATTCCCCTGATTTCTTTGTATTGGACATGGGGAATAAAAGATAATTTCAATATAGTACCTCTGTTAGGGGAGCTCAAACCTTGTGAGATAAGTAGGAGAACTGGATGGGGGGGGGAAAGGGAGATTAACAAAGCACAGGCAAATATCAAGTAGCAGGAACTATATATACCCACTGCCGAAATTAATTTTATTGTTTGGTCTTCGTACAATGGGATTCATTTCTTAAAATAATTAAACCAATATTTTTAGTAAAACTATTTTATTTCAGCACTGACTAAATACTAAATGAAGAAAATCTCTGATTTCATAGATCTTACATATTAGATCATTGTTAGTGTATAGAAATGAAATACATTTTTATATGTTGATTTTAGTATCCTGCAACTTACGCTGAATTTATTCTAAAAGTTTTGTGCATTTTGTTTCTGTGTAGTCTTTAGGAGTTTCTACATACAATAACATGTCATTTGCAAATAATGACCGTTTTACTTCTTTCTTTTCAATCTGGATGTCTTTTGTTTTCTTGCCTCGTTATTCTGGCTAGAACTACCAATACTATGTTGAATTATGAAAGTTTTGCCTTGTTCCCGATAGTAGAGGAAGAGCTTTCAGCTTTCATCATTGAGTATGACGTTAGCTGTGGACTTTTATAAATGGCCTTTATTGTGTTGAAGCACTTCCCTCCATATCATTTTGGTGAGAGTTTTTATCAGTAAAAAATGTTACATTTTCTCAAGTGCTTTTTCTGAATAAATTGAGGTGATCATACAATTTTTGTTCTTTTTCTTAATGTACTGTTTCATGATTGATATTTATAAAATAAATATTTCTGCTCACTGTACAGAGAAAGGATTAAAGGGGAACACAAATGAAAGGGGAGAAGAAACATTACTGATGTGGTAATTAAAACAATCATGTGACCTAGGACCTAGGACAAGTGAATAAGAAACAGATCCAGATATAGTTCAGAGATTTTATCTTTGGCCTCCTTATTTATGTATTTATTTTCTCAGCATTGAAAGAACTATGCAAGTTTTCCAGTGAAAATCAAATGCCAGCTACCAGGAGAGTAACACACAACACATGAAAAAGTACGGTTTAAAAGACCATATAACTAATCCAAAGACGCTTTCTAATAGATGGAAGCTAGTTAACTCATCTGAATGATAATGCTGAGATAGTGAGTCATCAAGAGCCAGTCTCCTTAGGGGACGAGGGAGAAGGAAGAGCTCACTCTTGATGGGAAGGCTACTTGATACTGTCTTAAAGATTACCGGATATGCATGAATGGAGAAACTCAACGTTAGAGCTGCCTGGGAATTTAGACGCTTGTCAGCTGTATTTGATAAGTTTTGCCAGAACTGCTGGTGAATGTGCCAATGTACTGATGAGTATTTTGATCAGAATCAAGCATCCTGGGTGAAGGATGGAGTCTCAAACATGCCTCTCTTTCCAAATGTTATCCATGTTTCTTTCACCTTAGTCCCAAAGACCTAGGCGAAGAAAAGTAATGAGTACTAGGAATAGTGGCTAGGATCGAAAAATGAATGGTAACTGGGGTTTCCCCTGGATACAAGGTCTATGGACATCTTCATACTGGGACTGCCCAGCACCGGGTGACACGGTTGACTGCCAGAAGCCAATTCCAGCATGTCATAATTACGAGAGTTTCATCAAAAGGTTGATGGAACTTGGGGGCTCAACAAGGGCTGAGTCACATATGTTGTCACCTGTTGGGAATGGCCGAGGGCATTTCCCCAAACCTGAAAAGGATGCATTAAATTGATTACTTGCTGCTAGACAGCTAAGGGAATTTCAATCTACATGTTATTGCCTCCTACTGGCCAAACACCTGAACAGCCATAGGCAAATTTCCCCACTCTGACAATGGATTCTGTACCTAACCCTACCCTTTGAAGTATATATCTCCACCTCGCCTTAGGGCAAATTGTGTTAATAAAAAGCAAGGGGTCTTGAGACAAGGAGAACTTAGTGCCTTTAGCTAAGTCTTCTCTGACTCCCTATAATGCCTTTCAAAATTATGTTTCATCTCTGGACTTTTATTAATTTATGCATAGCGCCTTCTCCAGATTGCTGAACCCTTCTAGATGCCGGATCAAGACCACCGGCATTAGTAGACCACTGTGGGAGACAAGGCTTATTAAACACCCCAAAGTTATTTCCAACCTCTTTTTTCTTTTCCATTTCACACATGCTTTTCCCAGCCTCTATCCCAGGTAGGCTCCTTCTGCACTTCATTCCCACTTATAGGCTAAAGCTGGGAGGCTTCTTCTTTAAGTTAAGTTAGAGAGATAACTGACCTGTCTTCCCACTTCATTCTTTCTGCCTTGTATTCAGACAAGATGGTGGTGAGAACTTCAACAACCATCTGGCAATAGAGTGAGAAAGACCAATAGATTCCCTGGCCTTGTTCAGTCCTGAAACCACACCTTACAATTTCTGGACTTCTTAGTAAGTGGGAAAAATGAACTTCAATTCATTTAGACTTCTGGAGTCAGATTATTGCTATTTGCAGCCGGGAATTATATTAACTGGTCCAAATATCTTCTGCCCTCAGAAGTAAAACCACTCATGGAAGGTAAAAACAAAACAAAACAAAAACATAATCCACATAAAACAACCATGATTAGTTAACTCACTGTAATCTTGTTTTCTTTCAAATTCACATATGTATACATATTTTCTTTATACAGTCATTGTTATACAGTCTTCCAGGTTGTAAATTTTATTGACTGCTTAGATTTATTCATCATTACTTTACCCATAGCCTTTTATTTGACATGTAGGTTGAGACATTTTAAACTGCTGTTAACACTTTTTTGCATATTTGTGCAATATGCATTTTTTTATATATCCTTTGGATAGGTTTCAAAAAGGTGATCAAAGCAAATGAACAACCCTATGGCCTATAATATATAAAATGAAATTACTTTCTGAAAGTGTTATACCAATATCCACTGCACCAACAATATGTAAATGTATCAGCTTATTTTTTTTTATATTGACTATCAATGTCAAAAAACCATTGTCAATTTCATAGAAAGAAGAACATTTTTAATAGTGGAGATTTCAATCAAGACATTCTTGGACACTGTTCTCTCTCTGCTGCCTCTTTTTTGCTATGAAACCAAACACTGGATCCTTATACTGTATAATCTGAAATAATACATCTATCTTCAAAATGTTACCTAACAATAGTAATGCCTTATATATGCAGAATCTTTTGCTTTACAACAAGTGCTGTTGAGGCAGGTATGATGCCTATTCTATGAAAGACTATAGCTGATTTCAGAAAGTGCAAGGACTTGATGGAGGTTGTAGAGCTAGGAAATGGCAGAA
>PVJC01049165.1:0-12297 GCA_004026665.1 Murina feae | reverse complement strand
TCTGTGTCTCATTTTGCTTTTTTATTTAGCAAGCAGTCAGCCTATTTAGGTAGAGCATATGGGTCTTCAGCTCTGGCTCCAATGGCAGTTCAATTTCAGCACCCTAGAAGTGTTATTATAGTTAGTCTGCTCTATCTGGTACCTGCAGGGTTTCCTCTGCTTATGAGCTGGTGCTGTTATCCATGGAAGTGCAGATACAGCAAGGAAAAGTATTTCCTGAGGCCTCCATGGAAGGATGGGGTTTGATGGAAAGCTCTATTGATTATGCAAAATTAAGGGGGGTTCCCTCCAAGGTATCATTTCTGTCCATTTTGCCATGGAAGAAGTCCAATCTTGTCTTCAGCAGGGCCAGAATTAAGGCCACTGCTGATAGTGTCTGCTCCATATTAAAGTATAGTCCAATCCTGAACCTGGCTAGCTTGGCGGGCTTTCCAGCTGCAGTTCTCAATTGTATGTGGGGTTTGTATGGCCATGGCCTTGAAGCTGCTTAAGGCTACACGGCTATCAAGAGAGAACAGGTGAGCACATGGGAGAGTGCAAGTCACAGAGCAAGAGAGGGAGAGTGAGAACAAGAAGGGGAATTCTTTGGGGATTCTTAACCAAAGTTTTTGTGCTTGCAGTTTTTGTCCTGGCCAATGATTTTTTCCCCAGGCTAAATTGACAGGCAAGTGGCTTCCCTACATCACCTCAACTTCACTGCATATGTACCCATCTTCCCCTTTATTAGTTCCCTTCCACCAATGATCTGCAGGGAATGGACTTGTGGTTCCCTGAGGCATGTGAAGCTGTAGCTTCCTGGAGAAGCGGCCCAGATAACCATGCTTATAATTTCTGACTTCTCCTTTGCTCTCTTCCTATCATTAATATTTATAAGATAGCAAATTACAGTGATAACACCCCCCCTAAATGACATGAGGCTTTGTAGTCTTACAGAGGTAAATGGGTGAAGGACCCATCTGTAGCTGCTCCTTGCTGTCAGAGGGATGTAGTCCTGCCTATCCCAAGGCTCACATGTTCTTTCTATCTGTTAAAAGAAGAAAGGAACAAAAAGGAAGGGGCAGGGGGTCTTCATACAGGGAAGAAGGATTTTTTTTCAAAATCCAGGTCACTCTGCTCTCCCTGGGATGCCCAAAGGATGATGTTGTCTAGAGGATGGCATTGCTGGAGAAACTGGCATCCTTGTTGTATTCTAGAAGTGACAAACTTGACAAGAAGGTAAAAGTAGAATTATAGTAACTAAAGATCTGGTGAGAGGTGATGGAAGGGACTACTTTATAGTGTCCCAGATTAGGCTGAAGGAGTGGCTTTCCTGGAGGAAGGTATGTAACTCCTACCTGAAGCCCTTCATACTTAATTCAAATTAGGCTATACTGTGTAAAAAAGTAATCAGGTAAGTAAGGTCATAGGCATACATCCTAAGAAAACAGAAGAAAGAACACAAAATACAAAGATTAGTAAACACAGCAAATCATAAACCAATTTTTTTTTATTACATAAAGTATTACAAAGATTAGTACAAATATCTCTTTTTTCCCTTGCCCTTCCCCCAGCCTCCCCTACCCCCCAGTGGTCTGTGTCCTTTGGTTATGCTTAAATGTATGCATAACAGTCCTTCGGTTGATCTATTACCCCTCCCATCCCCCCTCTGTCCTAATTGCTTTAATTTGACAGATTGTTTGATGCTGTTCTGCCTCTGAATCTGTTTCTGTTCACCAGTTCATAATGGTTATTATTATCCATAGATAAGTGATGACATGTGGTATTTTTCTTTCATTGACTGGCTTATTTCACTTAGCATTATGTTCTCCATTTCCACCCATGCTGCTGCAAATGCTAGGAACTCCTTCCTTTTCACAGCAGCATAGTATTCCATTGTGTAGATGTACCACAGTTTTCTAATCCATTCATCTGCTGATGGACATTTAGGCTGATTCCAAATCTTAGCTATGGTAGATATATGCACCCCTATGTTCATAGCAGCACAATTTACCATAAACCAGTTTTTGAATTTGTAAGACTTTCAGATGCAAAGCTTTTGCAGGAATGAAATTAAGCAGTAACAATTAATAATTTTTCTTTGCAGATTAAACATTTCTGATGATGTAATCAGGTAATTAGGCAAATTCTGCCTAATATACACAGACACAACCTTAGAAAACAAACTATGAAGACATTTAACTGCACTGGAGTTCAAAATTCACTATTGGGCATTGTGATTTCCATTGAAACACAATTTTTCTCTCTAACGTTATTCTCATTTTTCATTAAAGAGACCACATTAAGTCCAGTTTTAATTTGACCTGAGTATTTGCATAAACACAATAAGAAAAGCAATTGATCATGCAGGCTTTTTCGAATCTGCTTTGCTGGAACCTCACAAGGAATCTTTACATTTTAGGCCCTTGGGACAAAAAGCCAAGCCACAGTTGCTTACAGACTTTGCCTTCAATATCTATAGGTTTGAGTAAATTTCTCAAGCTCTTGAAGTTTCCAAAAATGTCTTGATGTTCCTTCTTTGTCAACTTTCAGGAAAACAACCTTTGTTCCTTACCTGGAAAGATTGCCATGAACCATGTGATCAAACATGGTACTAGGCTATTTCTGCAGTGGGCTTCTATTAGTTTTAAAAGTCTAACTCAATTCTTTGTTTTTCTGTTGACATCCAAAGTCCAGGCATGTCTCTCTCAAATATGAAATTCAAGTTAGTCTTGGTTAATATAACCACACAAAATTTCCAATTGTAGTTTTATTGGATTTGCACAAAGAAATGTATTGCCATGTGTTAGTCATTAATAATTGCCAAATTCTGAAGGGACTAGGTAGGGAGAAAATCCTGTCCCTTTAACCAAACATTAACTCTGTATTAGACAGCTAAAATTAATTAATCAGCATTTCCTATATTTGCTTATATATTCCACAGCTTCTAGAAATTGTACCTCTTGCAGCACACCAGTTGAAAACCAGTGAGTTACCTTCTAGTCTTCCAGCCTGAATGAGATTTTATATTTATCTTTAACACAATTTACTGAATGCCAAGCAACAAGAAAGCCTAGATTGAGCTGCTTTGGCTCACTGGGAAGTAAGAAAAAGGGAGAACTGGAAACAGTGGGCTAGTCCAGGATGAGCCGCTGCTGCCCATTGCTCCCCTGGTTGTAAGTCTTGTGGGATCCCTTGGAGTTTAGGAGATAAATGTCTGTCAAATACCTTGGATATTATATCCTTTATTTGGTTAACTAGCTTATAGCCTAAGCTGGCAGTCAGACATCCCTCTGGCAATGCAGGAGCCCTCAGGGGATTCCGCTTGCCAATGGGGAGCAGGCCTAAGATGCAGTCGAACTTTCTTAGAGCTGCAGAGGAGGCGGGAGAGGGTACCACCACCACCACTGTACTGGAAGCCATCAGCCTGGCTTCTGGCTGAGCAGAGCTCCTGCTGTGCGAGCACACCTGCATGGAACGTCTGCCACCTGGTGTTCCGTGTTGTCATAGCAGCCAGTCATTCCCAGTCATTCTGCTGTTAAAGTCAATTTGCACATTACCCTTTTATTATATAGGATAGAGGCCCAGTGCATGTGTGGGGGCCTGCTCGTTTGCCTGAAGGGTGTCCCAGATCAGAGTGGGGGTCCTGCTGGGGTTCCTGGCCAGCCTTGGTGAGGGGCTGATGGCTATTTGCAGGCTGGACAAGTCCCCTAGCGGGGACCCTCACCTATGTTGGTGTGGCCAGCCTGGGTGAGTGGCTGAGGGCTATTTGCAGGCTGGCTAAGCCCCCCAGTGGGGACCCTCACCCCATGAGAGTCTGGCCATTCTGGGTGAGGGGCTGATGGTTGTTTGCAGGCTGGCCAAGGCCCCAGTGACCCAAGCTCCCAGTGAGGCTGGCTGGAAGCAGGTATCTAGGATTTATTTATTTTGTACTAGAGGCCCGGTGCACAAACATTTGTGTACTCAGAGGGGTCACTAAACACAGCTTGTGCTGGGAACCCTCGGGAGAGGTCCCCAGGTGCTAGGGTCTAAGCTGTCAGTCAGACATCCCTCTAGAAGCCTGGGAGCCCTCAGAGGATGTCCATTTGCCAGCAGGGAGCAGGCCTAAGTTGCAGTTGGACATCCTTAGCACTGCTGAGGAGGCAGGAGAGGCTCCCACCACCACCACTGTACTGGCAGCCATCAGCCTGACTTGTGGCTGAGCAGAGTTCCCCCTGTGGGAGTGCACTGATCACCAGGGGCAGCTCCTGCATTGAGTGTCTGCCCCCTGGTGGTCAGTGTGTGTCATAGTGACCAGTCATTCTCAGTTGTTCTGCTGTTAGGGTCAATTTGCATATTACCCTTTTATCATAGAGGATAGAGACCTGGTGTATGGGTGGGGGCTGGCTGGTTTGCCCTGAAGGGTGTCCTGGATCAGGGTGGGAGTCCAACTGACGGCCATTTTCAGGCTGACCACAGTCCCTTCAGGGTGGGAGTCCCTGCTGTGGTGACTGGCCAGCCTGGGTGAGGGGCTGAGGGCTGTTTTTAGGCTGGCCAAGCCCCCACAGGGACCCTCACCTAATGAGGGTGGGGCCATCCTTGGTGATGGGCTGATGGCTGTTTGCAGGCTGGCCACAGTCCCTTCAGGGTGGGTGTCCCCTTCTGGGGTTCCTGGTCAGCCTGGGTGAGGGGCTGAGGGCCGTTTTGAGGCTGGCCAATCCCCCCACACGGACTCTCACCTAATGAGGGTGGGGCCATCATGGGTGATGGTCTGATGGCTGTTTGCAGGCTGGCCTCAGCCCTTAGCTACCCAAGTTCCCAGTGAGGCTGGCTAGAAGCAGGTATCTGGGGTGTATTTATCTTCTATAATTGAAACTTTGTTGCCCTGAGTAGAAGCCATAGTTGGCCTAGGCAGGCAGCTTCCTCCGTCGCCAAGGCAACGAAGCCACCTGTTTGCTCTAGCTCTGTGCCTGCTGGCCGCCATCATGGTGGGGTTAATTTGCATATTGTAGCTCTAATTGGTGGGTGTGGCTTGGGATGTAGCAGAGTGACGCAATTAGCATATTACTCTTTTATTAGATTAGATCATTGATACTTTTTTGCCTTGATTGGAGGCTATAGCCAGCCAGGGTAAGTGGGAAGCTTGCTTCCTCCATCACTGAGGCAACCAAGCCTCCAACTTGCTCTAGCTCTGAGGCTGCCAGCGCCATCTTGGTTGGGTTAATTTTCATATAGTCACTTTGATTGGCTGGTGGGCGTGGCTTGGGGCATAGTGGTGGTGCACTCAATTTGCATGCTCCTCTTTTATTAAATTTTTTATCTGAAGGGGGTGTGGCCAGTCTACAAATGGCCCTCAGCCCCTCACCCAGGCTGGCCAGGCACCCCTGTTGGACTCCCACACTGATCTGGGACACTCTTCTGGGTAAACCAGCTGGCTCCCACCCATACACCAGGCCTCTATCCTATATAATAAAAGGGTAATATGCAAATTGACCCTAACAGCAGAATGACTGGGGATGACTGGTCACTATGACACACACTGACTACCAGGGGGAAGACGCTCAATGCAGGAGCTGCCTCCTGGTGTTCAGTGTGCTCCCACAGGGAGTGCTCTGTTCAGCTACAGCCAGGCTGAAGGCTGTCAGTACAGGCATGGTGGTGGGAGTCTCTCCCGCTTCCTTGACAGTGCTAAGAATGTCGGACTACAGCTTAGGCTTGCTCCCCACTGGCAAGTGGACATCCCCCAAGGGCTCCTGAACTTCCATCTTAGGCCCAATCTCCTGTGTGGCAGGCCTAAGCCATCAGGTGAGCATCCCCTGAGGTGTTCAGACTGTGAGATGGCACAGGCAGGGCTGAGGGTCCCTCCTGAGTTCACATATTTTTGTGCTCCAGGCCTCTAGCATATATGTAATCAGTAAATTTAACCTCAAAAGCCAGCTTCCTTGCCTCTCTTTAGCAATGCCTCTAAACATTTCAACCAAAACAAGAAAACAGCAATTTACAAATCCCCAATATCTTAGCATTTTTTTCCAAGTTGTCCTGCTTTTCTCTTGGTTGGACTGATGACCAAGAATGCAAATGTAAATAGCTTATAAAATATGAATATATATATACATATATGTAATATGCAAATTAGCCAGGACTCCATAACAGTCACAATCAGCTCACGAGAAGGTTGCACTCGCAGTTGGGCAGAAGGGGACTGCTTGCACTGTGAGGCAAGCCACAGATGACACAACCCCAGAGCAGAAAGGCAAGGGGGCATGCCCAAGCTGCCACCACTGCTGACCCCAGCAGGCCCGCCTCAACACGTGAGCTGCCAAGGAAACACCTTTTCTGACCACTCATTGGCTAAGCCCCTAGTATGATATTCACGCATTCTTGATAACTTGAATAATAAAGATCCAAGAAGGTGATCTAAGGTTTTTCCACCTCATTCCTGGAGGAACAAACAGAAGTCTGATGCTCGAGGGGATAAGAAATGTCATATCCTGTCCTAGCTAGTTTGACTTAGTGGATAGAGCCTTGTGCTGAAGACCGCAGGATCCAGGTTTGATTCTGGTCAAGGGCACGTACCTAGGGTTGCAGGCTCCTAGGTGAAGGCTCATGCAACCAATCAAAGTGTCACACTCCCATTGATGTTTCTCTCTGTCTTTCCCTGTCTCTTCCATGCTTTCTAGAAATCAATGGAAAAAATATCCTCAGGTGAGGATAAAAAAAAAAAGACAGAAATGTCATAGCCTATGAAAAAGACATCTCTAAAAATGCCTAAAGAAAGCTGTCATTTTTTCGTGGTGAAGGGACTGGAGTCTGTGTTTATGAAAAACACCTTGGTGGCTGGCAGTGGCAGCAGCAGCAGGGTGGTGGAGGTGGTGTATTCCCCTGATCAGCCCGCAGAGAGAAGCCAGACCGCGGCTTAGTCCTGCTCCACAGGGAGTGGGCTTAACCCATCAGTAAGACATCCCCTGATGGCAGGCTGGACTGAGGGATGCCCCCTGCACCCCCCCCCCCAGTGCACGAATTTTGTGCATGGGGCCTCTAGTTAGATATAAATGTGTAGAACATATTTCTTAAGGTTTCATGTGTGAGTGTCTTGGGTGTGATGATATATGGAAGAGCAAGTGTCAACCTATGTACAGAGGTCTTCCCCTATAACATAACCTTATGAACCTTCTTATCTCTGCTGAAGAGACAACCAAGGCTTAATGCTTAAGTCACGATAGTATATATGTTTTGGTTTACATTTAGAATAAAGAGATCTTAAATGATTTTTTTATTATTTCTAAGATTGCCACATCTTGTCTTGTTAATTAAAGAGCCTCACTCCCCACATCTACTTTCAAAGTTGGAGAAAGGAAACCATTGAGAAGCTAGGTGTACTGGGAGTGCCGGGGAGAGGTCAATGGGGTGAAAAGGAGACGTGTAATATTTTAAACAATAAAGAATTAAAGAAAAAAAAATCTGGCCAAAAGAAGGAGGAGCAGAAGGAGTGGGAGGGGAACTGAGAGGGAGGATACGGTAGCCTTGCTCTAAAGGACAGCAACTGGAGGGAGAAAGGTGGTACTTTATTAAGTACTATTATGCAGCTAGGAGTAAGGTTTTCACAAATTTTATTTTGATCAGATAATACCCTTACTCAGCATTTATACCTTCCCACAAAAATCAAACCATTAAACTGAAAATCAGCACAACCTGAACAATTGCAATGGCCCTTCACTGTTCTTCTGCTCCTATGCTTATCTTCCTCCAGCCTATCCTTCACATTGCTAACATCATCTTTTTTTTTTTTTTTATCCCATACCAAACATGTATGTCCCTACCCTAAGAATTGTTAATGGCTTTCCCACTGTCTACAAAATGCAACCTAAATTCCTTGGCATGGTGTATAAGACATTCCATAATCTGGCTTCTGTTATACACATACAGAATCTTCCTAATCACCCTCCTAATCATCACACACACACACATACACACATGCACATGCACATGCACATGCACACACACATACCCCTAGTGTATAGACTAGCACCTCCATAGTTCCCAGAAAACAAATGCTTTTCCTGTTTCCATGCCAAGGTCAATAGTTTCCTCTTCATTCCTTCTCATTTATTTGCCTAGAACACTCATTCATTCTTCAACTCCAATTCTTCCCCTGTTTACTCTTCAGACTTCAGAAGACTTAAGTTCAGCTTTCCTTATTTATCCCTTTCCTTGGCATTCAATTAATTAAAGCAGCTTAGATATTATCCTGTAATTGTTCCCACATCTGTTAACCCACTAAATGCTTCTCTAAATGTGGTTCTTGAACCAGCAGCATCAGTATCCCCTAGAAACTTGTTAGAAATGCTAATTTTGAGGATTCACCTCCAGATGTATTGAATCAGAAACTCTAGGATTGGGCCCATAAATCTGTGTTTTAACAAGACCTCTAAGTAATTCTGATGCTTATTAAAGTTTTTAAACTACTGTGTTAGGCAAATTATCAGGATCTGAGTCAAAGCTGCCCATAATAGAAACTCAACTAACAGTGGCTTAACCCAATAGGAGTTTATCTATAATAATAAAATGGTAATATGCTAAGTAGATGGGACATCTTCCAGATGTCATTCTGGATGTTCTTGCTAATGAAGCCAGGGCCAGAGGGAAATAGCCTGGGTCCTGGGTACCGGTGAGTGTCAGAGGAGGCAAGCATCCCAGTTCTGGGTGCTGGAAGAAAGCCAGTGTTGGTAGCCAGGGGAAGGAAGGCCTACTCTTGCACAAATTTTCGTGCATCAGGCCTCTAGTTTTGTCATAAGTGATGAAGTATGGAGCTAGGCAGTCCAAGGTAGCTTACAGAAGTTAATAAGGATGTAAATTCTCTGGAGCTTCCCGATTCACAACATGTAGTGCTCATCTTCAGGCTCACAACATGACTGCTTGCCAAGTGAATCTTTTCCTTTTATCAATAAAACGATAACTTTTCCCAGACCACTTATTTGACCTCATTTATATAACAAAACTATCCCACATAGCTGTAACCAACTGCAAAGGCTCTTGGAAAACCAAGCTTTCTAACTGAATACTTTATTTGTTTTTTTAAAAAATAGGGTTCTGATAGCAAAAATGTTTGGGTAAGAAATTAGCAAATTTTCCAAAATCTGGAATAAATTATTTGTATCATTTGACAATAAGAAAATAAAGAGGCAGTTCATTTAAGTATGTGCTCCCAGTTTTTGTTTTCCTTATGAGACTATTAATCACTAATCTTATAAATTAGGTTAAACTCAATGAATTTGCTGATGTGTGACCTTTTTAATTTACAAAGTGACCATTTTTATGAGAATCTGCTAAACAAAAACACATCACTTTGGAAACACACTTACTTATTAGTATACTTATAAGCTACAAAAAGAAACCTCATATACTTTTTAGTTGTTTGCTTCATCAAAGTGAGGGTGGGGGTAAACCTCAGAGGGAAGGTAGGGGAGGGTTAATAAAAAGAGATCAACCAAAGGACTTGTATGCATGCATATAAGCCTAACCAATGGACACAGACAACAGGGGGGTGAGGGCATGAGTGGGGATGTAGGGGACAATGGGGGAAATAAGGACACATATGTAATACTTTAATAAATAAAAAATAAAAAATAAAAACAAAACAAAAATGATTTTGACACCCTGGCTGTTGTGGCTTAGTTGGTTGAGTGTTGTTCCATGCATAGAAAGGTTGCTGGTGAAATTCCTGATCTGGACATATGCCCAGATTGTGAGTTTCATCCTGGGAAGGGATGTGTGCAGGAGGCAACCAACTGATGTTTTTCTCTTTCTCCCTCTTCCTTCCTTTTTCTAAAAATGAATAAAAATACATATTTTTTTAAAGAATGATTTTAGATACTATAAATAAACCCAATTTGGGAACTGTGATGGGAAATTTCCAAGATGGTTCCCCATAATACCTACCATTTGGTACTCAGGCTCTTTTGAAATTCTCTCCTCTTAAAGGATGGTGACTTCCATCTAAGCAGTAGACTGTGCAAAAGGGAACAATGGGATGTCATTTCTGAAACTAGACACCCAAAAAACTATGATTTAGGTCTTGAAACAACTTTGTCTTGCTGGTTCTTCTTTCTTGCTCAATCTGGTAAAACCAGATGCATATCCTGTGACAAGGAACTGAGAAAGGTCTGTGGCAAGTCAGTGAGAAGCTGCACTTCATATTAATTAATTAATCAATTAACCCATTTTATATTCAGAAAGTCCTTACTAAATTTCAGATGTTAACTGTTTCCTCACATTTTCTTTAGGTTTTTTTAATCTTATAATGTTTTACAATGGATCCATTTAGAATTTATTTTAGAATCCTCCTTTAAAAGTTAAAAACATTGACCATATCATTTCTTACCTTCAGAAACCCCAATGTTTCACCACTGAGAAAATATTTTAAAGGTTATTCAGATAATCCTTAAATCTAAGACATGTTTTAAGTGATTTCACTAGAGTGACCATTTATTCGTCTAGTGACTCTCTTAATTGATCCAAATTCTAACCCTAACTGTACTCTTAGTACAAATGCTAAGCATGAATGTGCAAGAAAAAATACACAGTTCTTAAAATAAATGTGTTACAGTGTTAGTAATCATTCTACTTAGGAATTGTGTGATTATTTTTTCTCCACTTTAAACAAATTTTCAATTAAATGCTTTTGTAAAAGCACAATAACTTAATGGCATCTTTGGAAGACCTTACTTCTCAGTCAGAGCAGCCAGTCCATAGACAGATGAGAGCCTTGCTCCCTATGCTTCCCCAAGGATTGAAAGAGCACTGGTCGAGAGGAAGGGTTTTGACATTTAGAGAGGCAGGCTTCAGGTTTTCTCCAGAGACTGCAAGAACCAGAGATAAGAGAGTCCAAGGGCAACACTATAAAGTACATTTTCAAGGACTGATTTTCAAGCAAGAAATTCCGTGTTTTCCAGATGATTGGCGTCAGGCAGTCATTTAGTAAGCCCAACAAATGTAAACCAATTATTTGTAAGAGATGCTTTAAGTCAGAATTGGCAAAATTTTGCTTTTCGTAAGTACTGAGTTAAACTGGCTTTAGGAGAATGTTTGCTTTAGGATGATGCAATAAATACCACTGTTGGACTTGTTCCTTGAATGCCCTCCTCCAGAAAAGGATGTAGCTAATTATTTGAATTTATTATTAGAAGGTACATTTAATATATACAAAACTGAGTAATTCTCTCTATAGCTTATGATACAGCCGCCACTGCTTTGTGGAAAGGCATCGGTTACTACACTAAAAGCCTGTCACTAACGAGCTGTAATCTAAGGGTTCCACCACTGCTAAGAAGGAAGCAAATAACCCATCTCTGAGTCTCAGACCTCCAGGATCATCACTGCCTCTTCCTGTCTGCTGCAAAGACATCAGTTACGTGGCAGAAATGTGTTTTATCAAAAGAAAAATGAAGATTGCCAAAAACTTTTGGAAAATTCAGTCTAACCAGGAGTAAGAAAAAAAGTTACTTATAAAACTGCAGTAATACATTTTACCTATTACAATGGCAAAGGTTAAAAATATGAGTGAAACTAGTATAGGTGAGTGTGCAATGAAATGAGGTCTCTTTTAAAGTTGATGAGAATGTATATTCATACTCTCATTGGGAAAAAAAATGGAAGTCTATATCAAGAGCGTAAAATGACTGTACATATTAACTCATGAATTTCACTTTAGGAATTTAGACTAAGATTAAATCAATAGATATGCCCAAGAAAGTGTTAAAAATACAGTTCATTGCAGAAGTATTTATAATAGAAAAATATGTAAACAACCTAAATTTTTAACAATTAGTGGTATTGCCCTGCAAACTTTGATGTGTCTATGTAATTGGTATATAATATTATTATTAATGAAATTATTTTTCCCCCAAAAAAATCTCTAGGGTGAAAATTTCTAAGTAGAAAATCCAATAAAACATTTGCATTAAAGTTTTTTATGGGATGGGTTTGGGCAACGAATATAAAAATTTAGAACTAGGAAAGAGAAATTTTTATTTGTGCTCATCCCCATGGTGATATAAGGCATTTGTTGTCTGACTTAAAAGGCAAATATGGCTAACTTTTAAGACTTTATAAGAGTATATTCCTTAGTTGGTGAATGTGTCTTGGTCCCTTTACTTGAAAGGTAAAAATCAGATTGTGTTGGCACACTGTAAATAGATACCTTTTCCACAAGCACAATTCACATGAACTGAATTCATCAGACTATGAGATAAATTCAAAGTTAATTTTACTAATTCACAACAAAAAATAAATATCAAAGAAACAAGAATACTATCATCTGTTGTAATACTTATCTATCACTTG
>PVJC01049164.1:0-12273 GCA_004026665.1 Murina feae | reverse complement strand
ATTATGAACAACAAATATATATCAACGAGTGAATCTAAGAATCAAGTGAATAAAAAATCTGATGAACAGAATAAACTGGTGAATAGAATAGAATCAGAGGCATAGAAAGGGAGTGGACTGACAATTTTCGGGGGTTAAGGGTGTTGGGGATGCGTGAAGAGACTGGACAATAATTTTACACCTATGGATGAGGACAGTGGGGGGGCAAGGACAGAGGTTGGGGTGGGAAATGGGAGGAGGGGAGCTATGGGGGGAAAAAGAGGAACAACTGTAATAATCTGAACAATAAAGATAAAAAAAAAAATTGTAGACTGAATCAAAAATTCTAACAACTCTACAACAGAATTATTGCCAAACCAACTTTATAGATGGGTACACTGCAGCAAAGAAGTACCTGCCCAAGATCACAAAGCTAGGGTTAATCTGGGAGCTTCGTCACAAGTGTCTGTGTTCTGAACTACACTATGCCATGTATATAGATATACAAAAGGCTATGCGACCAGACAACCGGCTGGTATGACACACACTGACCACCAGGGGGCAGATGCTCAATGCAGGAGCTACAGAGTAATGGCAACTTTGCAGAGTGCCCTCTCCCACCCTGGGACCCCTTGGGGGATGTCAGAGAGCCAGTTCCAGCTTGATCCCCACAGGCCAGGTCGAAGAACCCCACCTGCTGGAGGGACCCTGCTCATTTTATAGACGCCCTTCGAGCAGCTAGCCAGGGAGGGACCACAGGAGTTTGGCTCCAGGTTGTGTCCAGCCCGTCCTGCCCCCCTGCCCACCTTTTACTTAATTTCCTTTCAATGTGCATGAATCCGTGCACCGGGCCACTAGTACGATATAAAAACTTAACTTTCTTATCCCTAAATAAGCAAGACACCAAGAGATGGTTAAAGAGGGCTGGGACCAGCAAAAGAACAAAAGACCTGACGACCGTATCTGAGCTTTGGAGGGGTCAGCCTCCTCGAGAGAAAAAGGCAAAAGAGGACAACAGAAATTTACTTTGATTCACTGCAGATTTTACCAAAGCCTCTAAACTGGTAATAATATTAATAGTATATCTTTCCTGAGAATGGTCAACACTAAAAATTGCAGTACTAAACTTTAAAGTTCTGTTTTGGGTCACTTCAGTTAGGATGTACTATATTTTACTTTAATTTCAAAACATTCTGACAAAAATAAAAAGATGGCAGCATTACCTTTCTTTTTATTGCGACAAAATTATTTAGCTAATTTGGTGTGGTTGAAATAAGCCGGCTCCCAATCAAATTCCTTTCCTTAATTATAAATGTTTAATGTATTTCAAAAACATTCCATCAATTTCAAGACATAGTTTCTCACATTCTTTCCATGTATAATTCCAGTCTGCATTTGTATAATCACTGGCATCTTTGACTCAGTAAAATAACACTTTATCATATTATTTGTGATTCTTAATTACTATGCAGTAAGTGCTGAACCATTTCCCTATGCTTGGGCACTGGGGTTAGCTCCATTGTTTTCAGTGATATATAAAGCATTTTTAGGAATATCTTTGTTATCACTTAGGGGTTTTTTGCTTTTCCTTTAGAATAGTGATTTTCAACCAGTGTGCTGTGACATACTGATGTGCCTCAAGAATTTTTAAAACGTCCTGACCGGTTTGGCTCAGTGGATAGAGCGTCGGCCTGCGGACTGAAAGGTCCCAAGTTCGATTCCAGTCAAGGGCATGTACATCCCCAGTAGGAGGTGTACAGGAGGCAACTGATAGATGTTTCTCTCTCATCGAAGTTTATGACTCTCTATCCCTCTCCCTTCCTCTCTGTAAAAAAATCAATAAATTTTTTTTTTTTTTTAAAAGAACTTTTAAAACGTGCAATACCTAACTATTTAGTCGGGGGCACTGACTTCTTCTCCTGTAGACTGTTAAATTAAAAATAACAACAGCCAACACATTATCTGTCCATTGTGAATGAATCAAAATTATACCTATTTTTTGCTCTGACTGGTTTGGCTCAGTGGAAAGAGCGTCAGCCTACGGACTAAAGGGTCCCAGGTTCGATGTACCTTGGTTGCGGGCACATTCCCAGTAAAGTGTCTGCAGGAGGCAGCTGATTGATATTTCTCTCTCACTCATGTTTCTAACTCTCTATCCCTCTCCCTTCCTCTCTAAAAAATCAATAAAATATATTTTTTAAAAATGTATACCTATGTTTTATGTGTGTGTCAGAGCGGCAAAAAATGTATTTTTCAGTGTGCTACAGAATTTTAGTGATTAGTATTTGTGTGCCATGAGATGAAAAAGGTTGAAAAGTGATGCTTTAGAGCAGTGGTCACCAACCGGTGGTCCATAGACAACTGGTGGTCTGTGAGGTCCAAAAGGTTGGCAACCGCTGCTTTGGAACATATATTCTCAAATTGGTATTTTTGTGCTGAAGGATAACAAGAGTTTTAAAAGCTACTATTTATTGCAAATCTGAAGGTCAAACAATTTACAAAGCTGTAAATTGTGCTTACTCAACCACTGCACTAGTGCAGTTTTCAGAATTATTTCTGCTAGATTAATAGACACATGCTTAAAAGCTGTAGGGATTTGAAATTTAATGGCTAATGAGGTCATGGATTTTTCCACCGGTTAATTACACTCAGAGTAGAATACTGAGGCTTAATTACGTATTTGGTATTCTCTTTTCAGATCATTTTATTTGGAACTAGAGGCCTGGTGCACAAAATTCGTGCACTCAAGCAGGGGAGGGGAGCAGGGGTTCCTCAGCCTGGCCTGCGCTCTCTCACAGTCCAGGAGCCCTCAGGAGATGTCCAACTGCCTTAGCGGTGCCGTGGAGGTGGGAGATACTCCTGCCAGCACCACTTCACTCGCCAGCCAGCTATGAGCCCAGCTTCTGGCTGAGCAGTGCACCTCCTGTGGGAGCGCACTGACCACCAGGGGGCAGCTCCTGTGTTAAGCGTCTGCCCCCTGGTGGTCAGTGCATATCATAGTGACCATTCTGCTATTTGGTCAATTTGCATATTAGCCTTTTATTATATAGGACTAGAGGCCCGGTGCACCAAATTTGTGCATGGGAGTGGGGGTGTCCCTCAGCCCAGCCTGCACCCTCTCACAATCTGGGACCACTGGCTCCTAACTGCTCACCTGCCTACTTGCTTGATTGCCTCTAACCACTTGCCTTCCTGCCTAACCACTCGCCTGCCTGATCACCCCTAACCACTTTGCATACCTGCCTGATCACCCCTAACTGCTCACCTGCCTGCCTGATCACCCCTAACTGCTCATCTGCCTGCCTGATCACCCCTAACCACCTCTGCCTCATCCTCCACCACAGCGATTTCATCCAGAAGGACATCTGGAAGATTGTTCGGCTGTCCAGTCTAATTAACATATTATACTTTTATTATTATAGATGCTTTTATCCATAAGGTTTACTATTCAAAGGAATCTTAAAAGGTTTTTCCATAAACAGATGCTTCCCTCTAGTGGACACAGCAATGTTACTGACATATATTATAATATTTTATATATATATATATATATATATATATATATATATATATATATATATAACAGGAGTAGTTGATTAATAATGTACATGGGGGTAAGGTGGAATGTGTGAGTGCTCCCTTATGAAAGAATGCCAAGAAACTTCCTGGTATGATGACATCTGAACAGAGAAAAAGAAGTGACAGAGCAAGCTGAATGGATGGACACACATGAGAACGATCCAGGAACAGGGGTCCCGCAATAAAAAATGCTGGCTTTCCAAAACACATACTGGTTATGACAACTCAAAAGGATGAAAATAAAAGAAGGCAAAGTGTTGATTAAATGGAAACCAGGAAGTCTTCTGTGTAACGCCAAAATTGAACCCAGATTTACCTCCTCCACCAGCTGGACACCATAATCCCTTTTAAATGGTTGAATGGTCACACCTCTTCCATTGACAAGCTGGGTTAAGTCAATAGGTTGAGTAGGATCAACTCGACCCAAATCAATAAGATACTGCAGTCTGTTGAGGCTCAAAGGCTGATACTGACGTCTGAAGCTACAAAACAAGAAAGTAACCGTTGAAAAACTCAGTCAAACTTATCTTTTTGTAAGTTCTCCATATCAACTCAAAGCTCTGTCCTGTGTTTTCCTCAATCAATTCAGACGGTTTAACAAAATAAATCCCTCCTGAATACAACAAAAATATGTAATATTGCTTGATTTGGGGTAATGAAACAAAACCAGTACTTTGTTTGTTTCACTAAAAGTCATTTACCTCTCTAAACATTTATTTCACTCATTTACATGAATAAATAACTTTGTGGAAAATGCAACCCATTATCTGAATTATGCATTAATTATTGGGTGACTACTATGGGCCACATTTTTATATATATTTTGCTAAGCCTCTGAACAACCACAAAAGCAGGCATTATCATCTCCATTTTGCAGGTCTGAGTGCAATGTCTGGGTTGGGTTTTTTCCCCCCTACTAATCCAGGCTAAATTTCATTACCAAAAATAGTTCAGAGAAACGGTAGCAAAAGTTGGTTTCAAAGTTATTTACAGTTCTACCAAGCTATTTTTTTTTTTTTTAGGTGATTCTGAGTGAAAATTAGAGATTTCTCTTTTACAAAGCAAAAGGAATCTTACCTATGTCCTTCATTAAACCCGTATTTGGGGATTCGGATGTAAAACGGGGTCTGGCCTCCCTCGAAGCCCAGTCGGGGCCGGGTTCCCCGCTGCCGTTGCCCTTTATGGCCTCGGCCACATTTCCGACCTCTTCTCCGACCTCTTGGTCGTCTTTCCTAAAACGAAAAAAAGAGTTTTATAACCCACAGATGCATTTTTAGAAATTTATTTTACCTTTTCACTGTATGTTTTGTATGCTGTTTATTCACCCAACCAACCAGTACTGGCTGCACTTCTAGCTGCTCTGAGGTCTAAAGCAGTATCTTTGCTGCTGAAGTGCAGCTGATCCTTCTCAAGTCCAAGTTGTGTTAGGATCCCAGGATGGAACGGGGATAGGGATTCTTTGACAACCGGGCATTGAAAAAAAGCCTAGAATTAACCATCCACAACAAACAAGGATACGGGATACCCAAGAAAATGCATTGTGCAATTAACTGTAAATATGTCACTGTTACCTACACTATTTTAAAGGTTAACTTATAAAGAAGATACTATCTCCTGTCACCTCACAAAAGCAAGGATTGATTTTTGAAATGGCAGTGTCAACTAGGAACTATTCAGAGCTGTATTCGGTGGTTTTCAAAAAAAAAAAGATAAATCAATTCAAATCTTTCCCATGAAGACCAAAATATGTTGGGAAAGCACTGCATTTTAAATCCCATTCTGAATAAAGCAATCATTTGTGCAGTTGTTGCGACTTCGCCCCCCCTCCCTAACCCGCTTCATTATGCTTTTACATGTAAACCTTCGGAAGAGCCGGGACCCGTGGGAAGACTCTCCTTGGCCGATGACGGCTGCAGGGGCTCGGGAACCCCGCGCTCACCCCCACGCCCTCGGGGAAAGGAGTCTTCCGCCCCCAGCGCGCCCCGCGGGGAAAGGCCGCTGTCCTCGCGCCGCCGCAGCGCCGCCCCGCACCTGCGCCGTCACCAGCCGCTTACCGGCTTCTTGGAGCCTGGAGTCGGCCGTAGGTTGGCCAGACTCACGCGGGGCAGGGCCCGGATCAAGTCCAGAGCCCGGGCCCCACCGCCTCGCCCGGGAGCAGCCATGACCCGCCGGCCGAGAACCAGCGCCGGCGCCCTCCGCCACCTCCGAGCCCACGTGAGCTCGGGGCGCTGCTTTACGGCCGCGGCCCCGCCCCTGTCGTACTGCCCCGTCCGCCGCGCTGTCTGCCCCTGTCGCGCGTGGAGCCCAGAATCCGGGCTTGGGAGGGGGGCGGGGAAGCGGGGGGCGTGGACACGTGATCTCCTGCTGGGAGTCGGGTCCTGAAGGTCGGGTTTCGGTCCCCTCGCGCCCCCACCGAACGCGCTGTCGTCAGGGAGTCTCCGAGCCCCGGGGGTTCGGCCTGGCGGTCCCTTCGGAGGGAGTCTCCTCTGAGCTCAGCCTGGAGCCGGGGATAAAATAAGGCTCCACGTGATTAGCTTTGAGTTTGGGCCATCGCAGAGGGTAAGACAAGAAAATAAAACTGAATATGTGCAAATGGGTACGGACAGTTGTATGTGTTTTAAGATTTTGGGGTCATTTTTGTATGTTTTTAATTTAAGTGGAAGGCTGAGGGTCCAGCTGTCACGTGCCTGTGAGTAAGATTCAAACGAAGCGTTCTCTTCCGTGTGCATCTCTATTGCTTCGACGGAGACACTGGGACCGGGCTGCACTTCCCATTAATAAGGATAGGCGCGTGCCGAGGCCTGGTACATAAATGCAGGGCACTGTGTTAGATCGGTCTTAGTCCACGACCCGACTACACAGCCATTGGTGAATGTCACAGGATTCCAGGGCAGGAGGGACAGAGAAACTGAGAAGGAAAGTTAAAACAAGCCGGACAGTGTGGGCAATTTGCAGCAATTTATAACTAACAAGCCAGTGTTTTCCCCAGCCAAGGACACCTGAGAGCAAATGGTTAAAAACCTCCCTCACGAGAGAATGCAGAGAGGGAGGGGAGAGGAGAAAACCAAAACGGGTAGTTTTACTCCCTAAGCCAGTGGTTCTCAACCTGTGGGTCGCGACCCCTTTGGCTTTCCAGCGACCTTTTCCCAGGGGTCGCCTAAGACCATCCTGCATATCAGATATTTACATTGCGATTCATAACAGTAGCAACGTTATAGGTATGAAGTAGCAATGAAAAATAATTTTAGGGTTGGTGGGGGTGGGGGGGGTCACAACATGAGGAACTGCTGCATTTCAAGGGCCAGAAGGTTGAGAGCCACTGCAAGCAGAGAAGTCCGCAGTCTCAGGCTTGGCTAGATAAAGTTGCCAGTGCTTCCCGTGAATTCTGGGAGGGCCACCACAAAGTGAAAAGGACCTGGAGAATTAATCTGTACCAAAATATTCAGCAAAGGAATTTTGAAACCTACAGACGGGAGGGCATATATAACACCTCAACCCCTCACCGAACTCACTCTTCAGATGAGCTGAGAGCACAGCAGTGCTTCATAAACCAGATGTACAGGTTTGCTTGCATTGCTTTTTCAATAAAGGTGCATGCTTTAATAAACTGGTTTTTCACAACACAGCCAAGGTCTCTCGTATAAATTCATTTATATGAGAAGACAAGGATTGGGATTGGGAACAGTGTCAGTGAGAGGTGCCTCTAATAGTAAAGGTAGGTGTTAATACCCTTTAAAGCTTGGAAAGATTGGTTGGGTAGCTTGACCAAAGCCTCACAACCATCAGCAGAGCCAGAATTCAAACGTCCACTGGCTCCTATTATAAAACTAGTATTTTTTATAATATAAAAATTGAATATATGCAGCGCAAAATACCTAACATCTCAATGTTTGTCTTAGGTGAGGGTAATACAGGAGACCACCTTGTTCTTCCTTTTCATTGTTCTTTTTATATTTCACCGTCTTCCTGGGGAGTTTTTCCTGCTGATCCCTATTAGTGATCACAAATATGAAAGTGAGAAATAAATTTTTGGAGGGCAGTGTTGACAGAAGAAACATCCAAACCTATAGAGAATTTTTATAAGTTTGAGCCAAACTGATGACTATTGCCAGGAAGCAAAATCTCAAGGAATTGAGAAAATGCTTAGAGAATGGCAATTTTACAGCTTATTTTATACATTAGACTCAAAGGAAGAAAAATAAGGAGGGGTACATAAAATTCATTGCTGGTAGATTAGGGAGGCAGGAGAAAGTGAAGTGGGGGGGGAATCTCTGACTTTGGATAGAGAGTAAAACGCAGAGATACATACTTCTTTTACATTGATGGATAATTAACAGTTTTTACTCTTATTTACAGTGTGTAGACATGGTATTCCAGGAACAAGATAACAATGAAGGATTCTGTGGTCTTGAGCTCTGGTGTGTGGGGGTGCCCTGAGGCATCTTGAAAACATTTCTCTAAATTCCAAAGGTATGTTATGTTTGATGCAAAAGGACAATAAAATAGACAGGCTTTTTAAAAGTAAAGATTGGCCTTTGTCAAGGCCAGGATTGTACCTTCAACCTGGGTATGAGCCCTGCCTGGAAATTGAATCTGAGACCCTTCGGTGCACGAGACAATGCTCCAACCGAGCCACACTGGCTGGGGCTAATTGTTTTATCAATTTTTGACATTTATTCATTTATTTTGTGATAGATGAAGATTTAGATAATTTGAACTCAGCTGTGTCTATGGCAGGAGAACTTCTGTGCTGGAGACACCCTTATGGGGCAAGACTTGCTTCAGTGGGACTTTGGTGCTCACTGAGTCTGCCCCCTGAGTGTGTCCCCTATGGATCTGAGGAGATGTAGACTGGGTGGTCCCGCTCTGACCACTGGGTACACTGGCTCTTGGAACTCTAAGGAGATGCTAATTTAGGCTGTCCCTGAGGCTACCCAGCCTTTTATATGCAAAAGCCTCTGCACAAAGCTTGGATGGGCAGGGTCTCAGGGAATCAACAGGGTGGAGCAAACAGCTATGGCTGATCTTCAGCCCAGCCCTAAGAGGCCCTGGGTCTCAGCATCCTGCAATAATCGCTGCAAGCACCGCTGAGAGAAAGCCGCTCTGGAGTTCCTCCCGGTGCCAC
The DNA here is from genome assembly GCA_004026665.1 of Murina feae. Taxonomy (NCBI): domain Eukaryota; kingdom Metazoa; phylum Chordata; class Mammalia; order Chiroptera; family Vespertilionidae; genus Murina; species Murina feae. The sequence continues at coordinate 3,590 of PVJC01049164.1, read as the reverse complement.
ACAGTCCAGCTTCTCCCTGTATGAGTCTGGATCCCCAGAAACTCGCCCGGGACTGGAGTTCAGAGCCGCCGGGAGCTTGTGACTCCCTCCAGATTGAAAAAGACAACTGCTTCCTTAGTTGCCAGCCCTCTCCGTGTGCACCTCCATACTTCTGCACTTTACTTCCACACCTCCTCTGAGTCTCAGTGTGCTTTTCTCTTTCCTTATAGTTGTAGAATTTTCATTCAGCCAGCCTTCCTGTGGTTCTGGGTGGTGTCCGCCCTTTCTCTTTGTTGTAGTTTTGAAGTGGTTGTGTGAGGCAGCAATTACAGGTGTTTACCTATGCCGCCATCTTGGTTTCTCCAACATTCTTTGCTTTAATTTTATTTTCCATCACCACTTAACATCTATGCACTCTACCACCTCCACCCATCCCCCCCAATCACCACACTGTTGTCCATGTCAGATCATACAAACTATAATGTCTGACCACAACGGAATTAAATTTAAAAAAAATAACAGGAAGATATCAGAAAAATCCCCATATACATGGGATCTAAACATATTACTGAATAACTCATGGATCAAACAAGAAATTACAGAAAAATATTTTTAAATATTTTGAACAGAATAAAAATGAAAGCATGACATATCAAAATTTGTGGCATGGAGCTAAGTAGGTCTTAGAGGGATCTTTATAGCATAAACACTCATATTGGGGGGAAAAGAGAAAAATCTCAAATCAATGGTTAAATCTAGGAAGCTAGAAAAAAAAACAAATCCAAATAAGCAGAAAAGGGGGGGAAATGACAAATCAATGAAAATAACAAAAAAGAAAAAATCTATTAAACAAAAAAATGGTTGGTTTGAGGTCAAGGTAAATGATAAAGCTCAAGCAAGGCCAACCAGCATAAAAGGAGAAAAAACACAAACTGCTAATATCAGGAAAGAGATCCTTCAAACACTGAAAGAGGTGTACGAATATAGTGGATACATTTATGCCAATAAACTCAGCAACTTAAATAAAATAAGCAAATTCTTTGAAAGTCACAAACTATCCTAACTGGTTCAAGAAGCAAGAGACAGGACTTCTGGAATGGTGGTGTAAGGATTTGGCAGAACATTTCAGCAGTGAAACAATCACTTCATGGGTGAAAATTAATCTTTTTAAATATTTAACTTATTTGTAAATTGTTCTGACATAGAGCAAATGAAGAAACATTTATTCCAGAAAATCTAATAAGTCTTGGTAGGAATAGCAAGAGTCTGTACCGTTTGAGCCATGTCCCACTCCTAACACCACAGCCCTCCCCCAGCTTGGAAAGATATGAACTCTACTTTTGGCAGCTATGAACAAGAAGATGAGATTTCCTCTCTCCTCCTAGCTCCCAGACTAGGATGACAGTTTTTCCCTGGGAGAGTAGGCTACTGGCATCTCTAATATTCTCAGCTTTGGGTTACAGCTCTATTCCAGGCAAGTGCAGCCAAAAGAACTGAAGCCCTTTCACCTCAATTCGCCGTTACTCTTAGAGTGGGAGCTATGCGATGGCTGATGCCAGGTTGAAAATATTGAGCCCAGAGAGCCCTCTCCCCACCTTGCTCATAGGAGGCAGGTTTCATGCCAAGAGGGATGTATGGGCTGAATTGTGTCCTGCAAAATTCGTATGTTGAAATCTTAACTCCGAGTACCTCATAATGTAATTGTATTTGGAGAAAGCGTCTTTCATAAGGTAAGTTAAAATGGGTGCATTAGGGTGGGCCATAATGCACAATTACTCATATCCTGATAAGAAAATGATATTTGAACAAAAACCTGGATAAAGGAAAGACATTGTGAAAACGCAGGAGGAAGATAGTAACCCACAAGCCAAGAGGAAAGGCCTCAGAAGAAACCAACCCTGCCAAACACCCTGTTTTCAGACTTCTCACTGTCATAACTGTGAAAAAAATAATTTATGCTGTTTAAGCCACCCAGTCTGTGGTACTTTGTTATGGCAGGCCTAGAAAATGAATACAGATTTTGGTACCTGGAAGTAGGGTGTTGCTGTAAAAAATTCCTGAAATTGCAGAACTGGGTATGAATTAGAAAAAGAAACCAAAACTAAAGTTTGGAGAATTCTCAGCATATCCATATTGCAAAAATTTGAGAAAGCATGTTCTAGAAAGAACATCAAGGGTATGGCTGAATAATCATTCACAAGGGGAGCCCAACAATAAATTTGAACTGAAAGATGGAAGAACCAGAAAATAGTAAATATAGATTAATAGAGATTATGAAACATGGGGAATGGAGAGAAAAAAGAATGAATAAATCTGAACAGAGACTTAGAGTTGAGGGACACCATTAGGCACGAAAACATGTATAATGGAAATAACAGAAAGAGGAGGGAGAGAAGCAGAATACTACCAACTATACACTGGCTGAAAACTTCTGAAATATGATGAAATCATTACATATACAAGAAGTTTCATAAAATCTAAGTGGGATAAATTAAAGGAAATCTACACCCAGACACATCATAATAAAGTAGTGAAAGCTTAAGGTTTATATCAAAAGGAATTAAAAGCAAGGACTCAGTAATTGTATGCCAGTGTTCATTGGAGCATTGTTCACAAAAACCAAAAGGTTGAAATAACCCAAGTGTCCATCAAGAGATGAATGAATAAACAAAATGTAGTGTATAATGTAGGATATAATACAAATATAATCCTAAGAGGAGATGAAGATCTGCTACATGCTATAACATGGATGAATCTTGAAAACAAGCTAAATGGAGTAAGCTAGATACAAAAGGACAAATATTGTATGTGTCCACTTACATGAAGTTCCTAAAATAGGCAAATACATACAGAAAGAAAGTAGATTAGACATAGATGTGAGAGAGAAACATTATTGGTTGCTTCCCGTATAAGCCCCAGTGCCCCAACCGGGGTTCAAACCCACAACCCAGGTTTGTGCCCTGACCAGGAATCGAACCAGCAACCTTTTCACTCACAGGACAACACTTAACCTACTGAGCCACTCTGGCCAGGCAAGCCAGCACTATCCTGATACCAAAACCAGATAAAACATTGCAAGAAAAAAAACAAACCTATAACCTCATACCCCTGGCCAACATTTGTTACCGATCTTTTTTATTATAGTCATTCTAGTAAATGTGAAGTGGCATTTCATTTAGTTTTAATTAGTATTTCAACAGTTGCTTAATATGGTGAGCGTGTTTTTATGTTTGTTGGCCATTTGTATATCTTCTCTGGAGAAATTTCTCTCTAAATCTGGGAAACCATTGTCTATTCCAAGGTCACAAAGATTTAAACCTTTGTATTATTCTTCAAAGAGTTTACAGTTTTAACTCATATTTAGGTCTTTGATCCATGTGTGTAAATTTTGTATGTGGTGTGAGAAAAATATCCACCTCCATTCTTTTGTGTGTGGATATCCAGTGGACAACTGATTTTTGACAAAGATTACAAAGAAATTCAAAAGGAAATAATAATCTTTTCAATAAATGATGATTGAAAATTGGTTGGCCATATGCAAAATAAAACTGGATATCCAACTCAATTATTATTTTTTATATATTTAATATTTGCCATATGCAAATATTAGT
>PVJC01049163.1:0-12299 GCA_004026665.1 Murina feae | reverse complement strand
AAACAGGTCAGGCAACCTCAGCCCCACTCCTTTTTTCTTTCAGTCCAGAACCATGGGCTGGGTGTCACTGGGGGCCTGGCACCTACAAGGTGCTTAACAAATCTTAGTTCGGTAGTCCACAGGGATTTTTTAAATTAATAAGACAGCCTCTAACTGTATAAAGAGAGAGACATGCAACAAATAAAGAGGATGCAGACCATAGTGTTCAAAAGTTCCAACACAAGATTCAGAGGATTTGGGGGTTTGAATCCCAGCGTGGTCCCACTCCCTAACTGTGTGTCGCTGGACTAGTTACTAACCTCTCTGAGCCTATTTTTCTGTGTTTATACAACGGGGATAATCCGTTCTTCATGGGGCTGTTGGGAAGATTAAAGAGCTCGTTTGCGTAAAGTGCTCAGCACAGCAATGTCTGGCACTGAAATGTTTGATTAACGGTAGGACACCCAGTGCTCCTGTTGTTATGTGGTTCCCACAAGGCAGTGCCAAGTGCTGTGGGAACATACAGTTCATGAGTCCACAATATTCAGTCAACAGGACCTGGGCTAGAAGTTGGAGATAGTTCAGCGAACAAGACAAAGCCTGCCCTCATGGGGCGTACAGCCTGGTGCCCAGAGGAGGAAGTCCCCGTATATCTGAGGACCTGGGGGGAGGGGAGCTTTACAGAGAAGGATATTTGAAGGATGAATAGGAGTTTGAGAAATAGGAGAAGACAGGAAAGTCTATTCCGAGAAGGTGAAGAGATGGTGTGGCAAGTTTCTGAAAGGAAAGAGGGTGATGCATCTGCTCCTATCCTGTCCTCTCCATCCCCAACTCCGGTTTCAGCCCTCATCATCTGGTCTGCTGTCTCTGCTGCCTGCTGGACACCCTTCCCTGGCTCCACAGTCTCTATGAAAACAAGTCATGCTGAGTCTGGAATGCCTGACTCTCCCTTCTATGCCTACCACCCCTCTACTGCCCCAGCAGACATCTTTCAGGCCCAGGCCAGCCTTGCTTCCTCAATGACGCTTTCTTTCCTTCAGAGCTCGAGCATCTTTACAAGAACCAGGGGCTCAACCTATGTTGATTGATGGAGCCCTGGGGTGCTCCATACCACTCACGGGCATACCGAGACTCTAGGCAGGCACAAGGAGAAGCAGAATATAACCATGCATCTGCACCCTCCACCCCTCCTTCATCGCCACGCAGACCCCTATTGGATTCAGCGCTCGGTGGGGGAAGGTGGGAGTGTCCACCTCTTGCAGACTTTTCCTTGTCGGGGAAGGCAGCAGTGACACAGGACAGGCTTGGGATTCAGAAAGACCCAGACTTAAATGCAGGTGCTGGGTGACCTTTGATAGGGTTATTTACCTCTCAGGGTCTCAGTTCTTGTACCAGGATATATATAGAACCACTTCACAAAGACCCTTGAAATTTCATAGAAAAAACAAGTTTCACTAAAGAATCCTCAACGATAGGCTTGGAAACAGGAAACGAGAGAAAGGAGATTAGTCACATCGCCCATTGGTTTTTAACCAATTCCTACAGTGATTCTGCCCAGCTGTACTGTTTCCACCTTTAAACAGCTATCACTGCCTTTGTGGCCACATTCACACTCAAATGACGCCACAGTGGGGATACTCGCTAGTCGTCTGCTTTGGTTCTCTCTCCTCACTTATGCCAGGTCATTTTTATGTAATTTTTAAAATATTATTATTTTTTATTGATTTCGGAGAGGAAGGGAGAAGGAGAGAGATAGAAAGAATCATCAATGATGGGGGAGGGGGATTCAATGATCCGCTGCCTCCTGCACGCCCCACACTGGGGATTGAGGCCAAAACCCAGGCATGTGCCCTGACCAGAATTGAACCTCGACCTCTTGGTTCACAGGTCGATGCTCAACCACTGAGCCACGCTGGCCACGCTGTAATATTTTCGACAGGGGGTGTCAAGGAGTGTTCCGGACTGGCAGACAGTGCAGATGCAAATCTCAGAACCTGTGGTTATAACATCTCAGTGGAGCTGTTGGGTGGCAGGAAAAACAGACAAGAACCCCCTTGAGAGCAGGGCTGTGTCTTTTTCATCCAGATCCCAAGATCCACAGAGAGCCTGAGGCACAGGAGATGAGAGGGCACACAGGAATCAGCACCAAATGAACAAAGGCTGGTTGGCATTGAGATCTGGCTGCGGCCTCGCTTTCCCAGGCACAGAACCTCCCAGCTCTGGAGTCAGGTCTCTCTCCTGCCCCAGGCTGAAGCCAGGCCTGGGAATGTCCTTAGTGACCCTGGACCACACCCCATCTCCCAGATAACACTTTCCCCAGCGCTGTGGGACCTAAGCATCTGGGAGCCACTGGCACGGAAACGGTCCCAGTGGGGAAGGAAAGGGGAATGTGTGCCTCTTTTTTTTAATTTTTACATTAAATATGTACATATATTGATTGATTTCAGAGAGGACGGGAGGGGGAGTGAGAGATTGAAGCATCAATGATGAAAGAGAAGCATTGATCAGCTGCCTCCTGCACGGCCGCACTGGAGATCGAGACTGCAACCCTGGGCATGTGCCCAGGTATATGACCTCCTGGTTCATAAGTCAATGCTCAACCACTGAACCACACCGGTCAGGAGAGGTAAGTGCCTCTTCCTCTGTCAGCAGCCCTAGCCTTGTTGCATGGCCCCCATTTCCTGACTCCCTCTCTTTCCTCTTACAGACATCCCACCCTCCTCCTGGTCTATAGACCCAACCTCAGATACCCCATCATCCCCACCGGGTGCTGCAGGGCAGGGGGGGGGGCACAGTGCCAAGGCGTCATTAGAGCTAATGAGGGCTTAGCTCTGCAGATGCCAGTGCAAGATACGAAGAGGACCCGGACCGTCTGCAGCCCCATCAGGACCTCGGGCCCTCAGCTCCCTCCTCCCCATCTCTGGAGGGGGAACCAGGGCCACCTCCTCGGGAGAGGTACGGGAGATTTAGAAGAATCTTCCCAAGTACAGAGAGTGCCATGATACCACCGAGATTGGGGGGTAAGAAAACAGCATCAGGATAGGGTTCTCACCTGGGCGGCCAGAGGCTCCGCTGTCCACTACTCAACCAAAAAACAACAACAGAAACCCACTCCTCCCCTCCCTCCTTTCAAGGAATCACAGCAGGTCAGAAGAGATGAGGGATTCTTCGCTACCCTTGGACTGTAACTCAATGACCTGAGCTCCCTTCTCAGCTGGCTGCCACCCTCCTTCTTCCTCCCACTTTTGCCTCTCCCTTGCCCTCTGCCTCTGTCTCCTTGTCCTGTCTCCAGGCCTCAGTTTCCCCATGAGTCAAATGGAGAGGAAGGGAGGTAGGGGTGGTCTATCTCCAGTTGAAACTTTTTTTAAAAAAAAACAAACATATTTTTATTGATTTCAGAGAGGAAGGGAGAGCGAGAGAGCGATAGAAACATCAATGATGAGAGAGAAATCATAGACTGGCTGCCTCCTGCACACCCCACACTGGGGATGGAGCCTGCAACCTGGGCATGTGCCCTTGACTAGAATGGAACCTGGGACCCTTCTGTCCACAGGCTGACGCTCTAGCCACTGAGCCAAACCAGCTAGGGCACCAGCTGAAACTTTTGAAGATGTTCCCTCTCAGGGAACTTCTCTCCCCACCCCCCGCCCCCTCTCTCTTTTGGAGAACAATCCAGATGTTCCTCCCCACGGAGAATCAGGGAATTTCTGTGGTGGAGGGTAGGAATCTTCACTTCAGCCCCCCACCCCCACCCCCACCCCCGCCTTCAGCCTTTTGGGGGCTCAGGAGCAGGAAAAGCTCTGATGACCCAGATCTCTACCCTACTCTCTTACCAAGGGCTCTAAGTCCTACATCCCTCCTACCCACCCCCTTCGCCCCAATTCTCTCCAAGGAACTCTCACAGTCTTTGAGGAAATTAAAAAAGAGAAAGAAGCTATGACTTTAGGAGCCCAGAATCAGACAGAAATCACAATAGAGGCCGAATGAACCTTTATCAGGGCCAAAATGAACTCTGCCCTTTCCTACATTGACCCCCCACTTGGAGGCCAAGACCCTGGGTTGGTTGTCCTCCCATAAGGCTCCTACATGTGCCCCCGGCCTGGCCACATTCCTCCAGCCCACACACCTCCCTCCAGCCTGCGGCCCCAAGGCTTCCATCCTTGGCTTGCAGATCTGTCATCCTTGCACCCCGCCCCAAGCTGCCTCTCCACCCAGGGGTTCAGGCTGAGCTTTGAAAGGGTCACTTCAAAGAGGACCTGCCTGTGAGAGCCCAGCCAGACCCAGGGCTGGCTCCTCAGCCAGATTCCCGGCGGCTGGGGACAAAGGCTTCTCTGTTCCTCCGACCCCCAGACGCCCCCAAATGCACTGGGCATAAGAAGTCTTTCTTTCCTCAGTTCCGCTCCTCACAGGCCCTTTGCCACTGGGAGTAGCCCTGGTCCCTCCTCCAAGAGAGACTGGGCGTTGGGGCGTCGGGGGAGGCAAGGGGTACCAGTGCCCCCGTGGCCACCACCACCATCACCAAACACCCCCCCACCCCCCCACCCACCCCCATGGGCAGCCAGGATGTGGAGGCAGCCTTGGGGCCGACATCAGGACTAGTGTCCCGGGGCCTCACCGCCCCTCAACCACCAAGCCCTGTGCAGACCCACAGGGGCCGCCCACCTATCCCAACATACCCATGCTCACAGGCCTTCTCCAGGAAGAACTCCGGGAGCTCCTCACCTCTCCGCACAGCAGCGAACCTCTCCTTCCTCTCTCCAGGCCCTGAGAGCAGGAACCAGGCCCCACCTGCTCCTCTAATTTCCCACCACTCTGCGCTAATCCCAGAGCCGAGCCCTTCGGGTTTTCCGTGGGAACCTCTCACCCAGTGCCCGAATTCTCTCTAGTCCAGGCGGTGCTTGCTCACCTCCTCTGATTGGGGCCCTCGTCACCTCCAGGGGCAGCTCACTTCCTCTTCAGATTACTCAGACCATAAAGGGTTCCCTTTATGGAGCCCAAAGTATGTTGTTCTCATTTCCATCCATTGATGGTTGTTGGTTTACTCACAGTTGCTGCTAATAGTTCAGATGTCAGCCACGTTGCCTGTATTACCTCATTTAATCCAATGTCATCCAAAACAATTTTGAGGGATGATTTCAGGGACAAGAAAACGGAGGCCAAAAACAATGGACTTGGCCACGGTCACATAGTAAACAAGAGGTAGGGCTGAAGCTTGAACGTCAGCGAGGCTGAAGTCAGGGCCGGGCCCTCAGTCTACCTCCCAGTGTGCCCAGGCACCTCCCCACACTGGGTCTTCTTTTTTCCGGCCCAGCCCCCCACCAGCCTTTGTCAATACATCGAGTGTGACCTGGTGATGGAGTCTGGTGTTCATTCAAACCAGCAAACGGGGAGCAGGGGGAGTCAGAGGGGAAGCAGTCACCTGCCCAGGAGCACACCAATGTGAGCAGGTTGGAGACGACCCTGGGCATCGTAGGGTTTAGGACTGGGAGTCCAACGCCCCTTCCTGCGAGACATAGAGAACTGATGGCCATGACAGGCCCTGCCCCAAACCAAACACTCGGTCTACCCTCCAGCTATGAAGCTGAACACCTCAGGGCCAGAGAGATGGAAAAAGGAACAGGCCTCTTTAATCCAATCTGCAGTCTTTTCCCATGTGCCCACTGCCCAGCACTATCCCCTTGGAACTCTGGGAGAAGAAGGGAGGGAGAGAGGGCAAGAGAGAAGCCAGAGGACTGAGGACCCCCAGGGGCCCCTGTCAGGCAGTGGAGGACATTCGTGACAGGGTGTGGGTGAGCTTTCCTTTTCTTTCTAGGTTTGGCTCTGGCACCCCTAGCGCAGATAACATTTCTAGGCTGCCTTCCCAAGACTCCAATCCCAGCTACTTCCACAGGGTTAGATGATGGAATTCTGTGGTTTTTCCATACTGTCAGTCTTTCAGTCAGTCAACAAACAGCACTGCATGCCAGGCTCTGTGGATACCAAGATAAATGGGGCACCTCTGGGCCTGCCTGGGATGAGGTTAGGAGCCCAGTCAACTCCTTAGCTCTGCCACCCGCTGTGTGCCGTGAGGAAGCCTGGAATCTTTTCGTGCCAGTTTCTTCGTCTACCAAACGGGATGATGATCATGTACCTACCCAGAGTGGTGAGCACTTCGGAAATAGTTGCTATTATTATTTTTCTTGCCCTCAAGTGATGCCAGTGTGGTCAGGGAGACGGTCACAATGCCAGGGGCAGAGCTAGGCACAGTGCCCTCTGAGAGGCCAGGGGAGGGGCTGCTCCCTGGCCTGCACTTCACAAACATTTACGGAGAATCACTCTGTGCCAGGCACTGTGCTGGCCACGGGGGACACAGAGATGAACAGGACACATTGTCCACTCATCCTTGCTCCTCTCCGCCCTCCCTTACCCCTCCTGGGCCTGATCCCAGAACCCTGCGCTGAGGGGGACACTAAGGACAGAACCCACTGTGCATGGAAAGGCATGGCCTGGGGTCCGGGCAATCAGAACACCTGGGCTCATGTCCACCACTCACAGACCACCTGACGCTGGGCACGCTCTGACCTGTTTCCCCACTGGAGCATGAGGGAGTTGGACAAGAAGACCCCTCTGGTCCTCACCACACTGACAGCTGATGCATATGCTCCACCCCCACAGGGCTTTACACGCACCCCAAAGCCCAGTCCCAAGGCCACCCCAGCATGCTGTCCCACTGAGGAAGTGGGGAGAAGATGCCTGCCTGGCACTAACTGGCACTGCCCTGCTGATGAGCTGGCACAATTTCACATGGAACAGGGGGCCTGGATCTAAACGCGGGTTGTTGGAAGGGGTGGGGGTGCTGGGGGGAGGGCAGAGCCAGCTTCACAGGCCCTATTCATGGCTCTCTCTGCGGAGGGAGAGAGAGCAGGATAATTAAACCCAGGCTTTAGCCCAATCCCTGACCAAGCCAATAGCTCACCTTTAAACCAACACACCACAGCTGATGTCGCTTTGGAAGGAAAACACCAAGGAACTAAACCATGTCCAGGTGCTATGGGCTGGCACGGGGCCTGGGGGTTGGAGGGCTAAATGAGCTGATTCCCCACCCACCAGCCACGGACGCCTGAGGCTTCGCCACTCTGTGGCCTCTTGTGCCCATCTCTGTCCCAACTGGGGGAAAAAAAAAAACCCCACCAAGCCTCAATCTAGCAAGAGGTTGACCTTGACCTTGGGCTGTGTCCAAGATGCGCCCAGCTTTGGGCTGCGAATGACAGCAGGGCAAGGCAGGTCCTGAGATGAGGGATAGCAGAGCGAGAGGATGGACTGCAGCCGGGTGGCCGGGACCCTACCCTGGCTCCGCCACCTATTAGTGATGGGATTTTGTTCAAGCTATTAGCTCTCTGTGCCTTGGTGCCCTCAACTGTAAAATGGGAATGGTGGTACCCACACCTCATGGTTGTGTTGTGAAAATTAAACGAGGGCATTTATATAAATTCTGGCTCGTGTCTTAGCTGTCAGATGTACTAGGAAAGAAACTCCCCCCGCCCTTAAAAACACATGTTTTGGGGCACTAATGTACATGCTTCTTTGACTATATTTGGTCCTCTGTGAATCGCTCTGTATTTCTGCTCTGGAGTCCAGCTCCACCGGAATCTGTCGTGTAGGAAAGTCCCCCGCATGATGCTCCAGGCTAGCCTGGGATGCTGCAGCTCTTAAGCCTCTCCCAGGAAGTTCTCCCCAAGAGCTAACTGCAATCCCTCCTATTGTAACTGGTTCCCTTCTCCCCCTTTGTACTCTCTCTTAACCATACACATCATGAAATCCTTCTAAGAATCCCTGCAATGAAGGATGAAGCAACAAACGCCTCTGCCCACTCCTGCACTGCCCTGTTCTGTACCAGCACCCGCCCTCACCCCCACTCCCACTCACGCCAAAAATGCTGCACCCCTGGAGGACCAGACTGGCCTCCTGCTCCCTTTCCCATGAGCTCAGGGTCAGCCTGAGGAGGGAGCACACAGACTCCATGCAGGTTGCCCAGACACAGGGCCTATTTGCCGGGCCTAGTCCCTCTCTGCTTGGACTGGGATCCTCAAAAGCCTGACCCACTCCCCTTGGTGTCCGAAAGCCACCTTCCTCATAATGCTCTCCTCTGAAAAGTTTTCACCCTGTGTCTCCCATCAAGAGACTGGGGGTCCGGCCTGGGACGCAGAAACTGGGAACTCCTAGCCCCTTGCGGGTGGACTCAGCCACCATGCGAGCAAGTGGAAGAGGCTGAGGTTGGGAACCTTTGAGTTATGTTTGGAGGTGAAATGAGGTTATGGAATCGAGATTCACATGGAATGCCAGTGAGCGCAGCATCTCAGCGAGAGAGAGCGGCCACTTTTGGGAATGGGACGGCTCCTGGCAGAGGGGGAGAACCAGGTGGGATCAAAGCCATCCACCCCAAGCTTACCCCAAGCTAGGCCACAGGGTAAGGGTGGGGTGTGAGAGGGTAGAGGAGTAGAGATGAAGTACTGGTGGTGGTAGTGGTGGAGGTGATAGTGGTGGCAGCAGTGGTGGTGGAGTGTAATCCAAGGGACTCAGGCTTAATGACCTCCACCCCCACCCCCTGTCCATCCTGAATTTCAAGTTTGTAATTAGGAGCACTTTGGCTGAGCGGTGGAGGGGGAGTCCGGGAGAAGTGAGCACACATCCCTCCAGCTCCCAAGACACTCAGCAGCCTCAGAGTTTGCAAAGTGCTAGACCCCAGCTTCACTGGGGGAGCGGGGGGAGGCTGGGAGGAGCACCCCCAAGTCCTGCAGCCCTGTCCAAAGAGGAAGAGGCCTCAGCCCAGACCTGGACCCCGACATAGACACCCAGGGAACTTCTTTTCCAAGCGCAGGGAACGACTGGCCTGACAGCGTACGGTCCTTCCACTCGGGAAGGGGAGGAGTGCATGTGTGGGGGCCCCAGCAGGACTGGGCAGCCAGGCTCAGCCGCAGGGGCTGGACCCCATGGGGCCCAGAGGCCCCTGCAGGCCCCTCCCCACCCTCAGCAGCTGGCAGATGAAAGAGCCCAAGCAAAGCAGCCCAGCGCTGAGTAATCCCCTGGCACCCCGCGACCAGACCCACCCACAGCCGGCTTGAGGGGACGGAGAGAGCAGGACCAGGGGTCCCGAACCCGTTTCTCCTCCTCAGGACCCGGGGGGCTAGGAGGGCGGACTCGCGCCAGGCGGTTCGCTGCGCCGTCGGGCCCGGCAGGGGGCGAGTGCGGCGCCGGGAGGGGGTGTTCGGTCGCTGCGGTCAAGGCCGTCCCGCTCCGGGAACTCCCTCCCCCACTCCCTCTCCCTCCAGCTGTGCCGGGGCCTCGCCAACGGAAAGCGAAAACTCGGGCAGAGGAAGCAGCGGCGGGCGCCCCGCCTGAAACACCCGGACAAAAGGCGCGGACCTCCCGCCCCCGCTGGCCAGTCGCGGGGTCCTGGCACGGCCGCCCCGGCCCCTGCCCCCTGCCCCCTGCCCCCTGCCCCCTGCCCCGGCAGCCCCGGAGTCCCGGCCGCGGGCCTACCGTCCTCCTGGCCCACCTCCTGCCCGGGGCAGCTCTCGCTCTGCCCCCCACCACCCCCGGCCCCCCGCCAGCCGGTCACCCCTGCAGCCGCGCTCGCCCTGCCCGCGCCGTGCGCCCAGGGTTGTGCCCGCCGAGCAGGGGCGCCGCGACCCGGGCCCCCGCCAGCACCCCGGCCGTGCCCGGACCCCCCTCCCCTGGCCGAGCCTCACCTGGGGGGGCCGGGGCTCCGAGCGGGGCGGGATCCCGACCAGGCAGAAAGCGACTCCATTCATCGGGCGGCAGCGGCGACTCTGCGGCCGGGGCACTGTTGGGGGCGCGCGGGCTGGGACCCGAGGGGGCGGGGCCGCCCCTTCGCTCCTCCCCGTCCCCCCCCCCCCAGCGCCCGACGGGGCGCACGCGCCGCCTCCCGCAGGGCACCCACGGGGAGAGGAGGCGCGGGCTCGTCTGCTCTGGCCGCAGAGCCGGAGGGCAGAGCACCGCCTGGCGAGAGAGATGGTCTCAGGGAGGCAGTCCGGGCCAGCCTCCGGGGGACCGGCCCAAAGGGGCGGCGATCTGGGCCGGCCCAGGAAAGGGCACGAGGCGCCGAACCCAGAACTGGCACATGGAGGGGGCGTGGGGGAGGCACGAAGGAACAGGGAAGCGGAGAGAAATACAGCCAGACAGAGAGTAAGGAACAGAGGCGGAGAGGCACAGAGAGCACGAGAGAGGCCGGGAGAGTCAGAGATGATGGAAGACCTGGGAGGGAGGGGAGGGAAAGGGGAAAAGCTTAGGGACTTTGCCATCCCGAGACTCAGGGAGGCCGGGACGAGGGCAGAGGTGGCACTGCTCGCGTGGCCAAGGATTCGGGAGGAGGGGAACCTGTAGGGGCTCCCCTCAGTCTAACACCCCCTCCCAAGCCAGAGTCTCCGCCCAGGACCTTACAGAAGCCGGGGAATGGAGGCTGGAAGAGACAGGCTGGCAGGTGCCCCAGCCCTCCGGACCCCCACGCAGCCAGCCCTGTGGCTCAGGCCTCCTGGCGGCTCAGAGACCTTCTCCACAGGAGGCAGCCCTGAGAACAGAGACCCCCTCAGGCCTCCCAGGCACAAGCAATCCGGCTCCACTCTGAGTTGGGCCCAAAGAGCCAGTGGGACTCTGAGCCGGTTCCTCACTTTCTGCCTCCAAGCAGGACCCCTCTAGCCGACCCAGGAAGGCTCGGCCCCTGGGCCCCTCATTTCCAAGGGGCAGTTTTCTCTGCTGTCAAACATCCTTCCTACCTCCCACTTCCTCCAGCCTGTGCTCACCTCCTTCCCATGCTTCTTGCAGTTGACAGATTATGAAGAAAGGAAGGGAGAGGCCATGGATAGACAGGAATGTGACTTGGATCAGGCCGTCAAGGAGAGTGGAAAGGCCAGCTCTGTATCACCCACTCCGTCTGGGGCGAGACCTCATACGACCACCACCTTGACTCCTGAGAGCAGATCAGCCCCAAGCCCCCCACCCCTTCGCCTCTGATGGGGATCCAGGCCCATTCCTGTGAACCTGAGGAGGGGGATACTGACTTGCTTTTAAGCCTTACATTTCATTTAATTTATTTTAAGTCCCCTGGACGTCGATGGAACGGGTGGTCTTCTAATGACAGAGGGGCAGTAACGACTCCTCTCCCTTCCCCACCGCTCTTCATCAAGGTCACTTGCAGCCAGAATGACTCCCCCTCCCCCCCAAGTCCTTCCTACTCTCTCACTGTAATCCTTCACACTGTATTTTTTTTTTTGCTTCATCTTCAACTGGGTTTTTGTTTCTGATTCTTCCTGCCCTGTAGCTCCAGTGGCCCAAAACTTGCTGCCGCCCTGGCTCAAGGGTCCTTTCCTCTCACAACAAATGGGTTGTCCATGTAAAGGGGGGAAGCCCTGGCATCTGAGATCCAGACTGAACGGAGTCTGTGGGGGAGGGGGGGAGAGCGGTGGCCCCTGGCTCACTTTTTCCAGAGCCCGATACCCTCAGACACTGCAGGAGGCGGTGAGAGGAAATGAGCTCACACTGGCCGGCAGGCAATTTCTCCCTCCACAATGCACGGCACTCACCTCCCCCACTTCCCAGAAAGTGTGCTCTGCCCCCACCCTGCTGCCCTTCCCACCTCTTCCTGCACCTTGACCCGCACCCCCATCCGGTCCCAGCCCTCCCCACCCATCTTCTCTAGTACCTCTTCCTCCCATCCTTCCTCTCCATCCCGGCTCCCCAGTCCCTGACTCCCGCATCTCACTCCCTGCATCCCGGCATCCACCCCCAAAGCTACTCTCTTCCTGGCACACTCTTTTTGTGGGGTTTCAGGCAGTAAAGGCCAACATGGGGTGGAGAGCTCCTTCACTAAGGATCTTCCTTATACTCTTCCTAAACTCCCCTCCCAACCCAATCACCTTTCTTCATTCACAATTGTTTATTGGGAGCCCTAATGCATGAGGAAATGGGGGAGAGGAGGTGGCCCCTTGGGATCTAGAGACAAGCCTAGCTCCTTCCCTTGAGGGGGCTGGGTCTCACCAATCCTGACTCTAGTGTGAGATCCCAGAAAAGGAGCAGTGCAAGGCTGGAGAAGCAGAGGAAGGCTCCCAGGAGGAGGTGGCCTTGAGTTGCGAAGGGCTTCGTAGATGGGGTGTGGGCAGGATGGGGAATGGGAGAAAGCACTCCTGGGAGAAGGACTATCCTGGACAAAGGCAGGGAAGCAGAAGGGAGCCTACTAGGGGTGTGGGTGTGGCTGGAGCAAGCAGAGGGCATGTGGACAGGAAGCATGGAGGGATGAGGAAGGAAACACCAGTGGGGATATGACC
>PVJC01049162.1:0-12197 GCA_004026665.1 Murina feae | reverse complement strand
CCTCTCCCTCTCCCTCGCACCCTAAACACCCCCGGAAACGTCCCCAGGGGAGGATGCGGAGAAAGGGAAGCGAAGGGGAAGTCCTCCCGCCACTCCCGCCGCCTCCTCTTCTCCCCGCGTCCGAATGCTGGTTCTGTGGGGAGACACAGCCACGCCTCGACTGCAGCCCCCCCAGCAGCCCCCCAAAGGCAAAACGGGGGCCCCTCCTGGTCCCTTGCTGTCCTGCCGCTCTGCCTCCCTTCCCCCTCCCCGCCCGCTGCCCTGGGGGGAGCCGGGGGCCTCCTCATGGGGGGCGTGTGGGCACCGGGACAGCCAGGGTGCCCGCTGGGCCATGTGCCGTCCCCTCTCGGCCCCCAGGCCAGGCCCCGCCTGCCCGGTCACAGCGGCTCATCCCTTGGTGTCCCCCCAGAGCTGGTGTCGCTCTCATAGGATTGTTGTCATGGAAATCACTTTCCTTCTGAAAGGACGTCACCGCACGCCTCCTGCGCTCACTCGCGCCCGCGCCCTCGACTGTGACACGCTCCCGCCACCCCTGCCCCCTCCTCCCCCTGCCCCCTCCTGCGCCCCCTCTCCTCTAAGCAACCGTCACCCAACAGTCACGGCAAATGAGTCTCTTTTTGTTTTTTGCTGATTCCACGAGCTGCTCACTGAGTACTTTTGCTCCCCCCTCTGGGTCCAGCAGGGGTCACGTCCTGCTCCCGCGTGGGGGGCGGGCTCCCGGGACACCCTGGCCGTGGGAGGTGAGTGGTCCTCCCTCCCCTGGGCGCCCAGCAGCCGGGAGGCTCACAGAGACTGGGCAGAGGATAAGCCACTGAAAACTCGAGATGCCGTGTCCCCGCCGATCCTCGCTAGCCACCCTCCGTCGGAAAAGGTGACGATGTACCCCAGGACCAGACCAGCCAGGGCCCCCCCCCCACCAGCACCAGGCATTAGAACTCGGACCTGAGCTGTGGGGGGGACTCCATCGTCCCACAGCCCCATCCATGCAGCTGCGGGTCCACCCAGCAACCTCCGCCTCAAACCAGACGTGGGAGCCCCCGTGACGGAAGGCGAGGCGCCGAAGTCGCGTCCAAAATTGGAGTCAGGACAGCCAGTGCCCGTGCCCACCCCTCGGCCGTCCCAGCCTCACTCTGTCCTCTGTCCAGACGGAAACATCACTCACGGCCCCTTTCGGGGGCGCCCCGACCTCCTGACACCCCAAGCAGCCGCACTGTGACAGCTGCCAGCGGAGGGGCCGGCGCCTCTGTCCACTTGAGTGACAGCCCAGAGACGTCAGGTCAAGGCCCAGGACGAGGCAGCATCGCCTCACAGATGGGCAACCTCTTGACTGCCCCCCCCCCACACACACACACACACACAGCCCGGAGGTGCCAGAGCCTGGCCCGGCCCGGCCAGCTCTTCCCAGATCCCTGGGGACAGACAGCCACCCCGCCAGATGGCTGTGTTCCATTAGCCAACATGCCTGCGGTTCCACCCGCGGGGAGCAGACCCGGAGTCAGATCTGAGCAGCTGGAATCGCTGGGGGTGCCCCTCGCTGGGACAGGGGGCCCCTAGCAGGAGCCATCTGCCCCGCGCGAGGCCCCGGCAGCCACAGTGCCTACCAGGCGGCTTGTGCTGTTCCCTCCGATGCTTCAGCCACGCAGCCGACAGGCGGGAGCGGTGCGTTCACATAAAGGGCGGCAGGAGTCGCCCCAGCGCGACCTCTCGTTCCCGCCCCGAGAAGGAACCACCGGAGCCGACGCCCCGTGAACACAGAAAGGACGCTGCTCAATGGTCATTAATAGTCGCCTTCAAAAGCGTGTCCCACTCACAGGTCACCAAGGCTGCAAACTCCACCGGACGCCTGGAGCCGGCAGGCCAGCTGTGAAACTCCTACACACCCTTCAGAACCCTCCTCAGAGTCACCTTTCCTCCAGGAAACTCCTCCCACTTCTCCAGGCTCCTCTGCAAAGCGACCTCACATCGCCGCATGGGTGTCCTTCATTCCACCCAGAAAGCGCGGCCCTGACGAAGGCCAACGGTCTGTCTTCCTATCGTTGTGGCCATCGCCCTCGCCCTCAGCCCTGACCAGCAGGCCTGGCACACGGTGGGCTCTGCCAGGCACTTCCAGGAAGGATGAGCCTGCACGGAACACTGGGCGGGGCTCAGGGTTGGGCATCGACCTAGGAACCAGGGGGTCAGCGTTTGATTCCCGGTCAGGGCACAAACCCGGGGTGTGGGCTCCGTCCCCAGTGGGGGAGGAGTGCAGGAGGCAGCCGGTCCATGACTCTCTCTCATCATCAGTGTATCTATCTCCCTCTCCCTCTCCCTCTCTGAAATCAATGAAAAAATTATAAATATATATATACCAGAGGCCCGGCACACGAAATTCGTGCACAGAGTGGGAGTGGGGGTGGGGGTGGTGTCCTCACCCAACCTGCACCCTTTCCAATCTGGGACCCCTTGAGGGATGTCAGACATCCCTTTCACAATCCAGGACTGCTGGCTCCTGACCTCTTGCCTGCTGATTGCCCCTAACCACTCCCCTGCCAGCCTGATCAATGCCTAACTGCTCCTGTGCCAGCCTGATTGCCCCTAACTGCCCTCCCCCTGCCAGGATGGTCCCCCCCAACTGTCCTCCCCTGCAGGCCTGGGTCCCCCCAACTGCCCTCCCCTGCAGGCCTGGGTCCCCCCCAACTGTCCTCCCCTGCAGGCCTGGGTCCCCCCAACTGTCCTCCCCTGCAGGCCTGGGTCCCCCCCAACTGTCCTCCCCTGCAGGCCTGGGTCCCCCCCCAACTGCCCTCCCCTGCTGGCCATCTTGTGGCGGCCATCATTGACCATATGGAGGAGCCATCTTGTGATGGTCAATTTGCATATCACTCTTTTATTAGATAGGATCCTCATCCAAGGATGTCTGTCCATTATTTTTAGGGAGAGAGGAAGAGAGAGGGAAAGACAGAGAGAAACATGGATGTGAGAGACACATCGATTGCTTGCCTCCTGCGCACGCTCCAACCAGGGTCCCAGGCATGTGACCTTGACCAGAATAGAACCCGGGACCCTTCAGTCCGCAGGCCGATGCTCTATCCACTGAGCCAAACTAGCCAGGGTGAAATATATATATATATATTTTCAAGTCATTATATATCTATGATTTTTATGTATCCAACTGTGTTTTTAAAAAGGCATTTGTGTGTATATACACACATTACTATGTCTACGTACAAACTCACACTGAAAACAGCATCTTCCTGAATGTTCCATGACAGAGAGCACCTCCCGGGGAGGTCAGGCGGCCCTCCTGACCCCCAGCACCCGACTGCATTTCCGCCAAGCGTGACGGTCGCACGCGCGTGCGGAGCTGGACGTGGCACGCGGGCATCGGTGGCGGGGACGGGCGATGAGCCGCAGGCGAGGCGCGGGGTTAAATTAACCCCCGACGTGCGGGAGAGCCTCCTCCCCGTTGGGTCATTTAATGGCGCCCCGACTCGCCCCTCCCGTCCGCCTCCAGCTCCCCCATCGCCATGGCGACCGTCGTGAATCAGCGGCCATAAATAAAAATATCCGCCCGCACGCCAGCGCCACATGCCACCGAGAGGGTGCCAGCTCCGGCGGTGGCTCCGCGGGCCGACCTCACGGGAACTCACGCGGCCCCCGCCTCCCGGAGCTGACGCCCGTGGGCACCGTCAGGATGGCAGGCGGGGTCATGGGGTCGCCACGCCCTGGACCACAGGATTTGGTCGTCTGAACGGGACATCTCCGTGGGGACCCGGGCTCTAGTCCTCGACATCGTCTCCATGGGAACACACACGCCTATGCCCCAGGCCACCCCCCCAACCTGTCCAGAAGCTGCTGCCTCTGCTGGCCTGGCCTCCAGGGTCCTCCCCACGCTGCCCTCGCCAGCCCTGCCCAGGCGCCTCTGCCCGTGGGAGGACCAGCGGCCAGGGGTGCTCAGGAGGGGCCGCCTGAAAGCTGCTCCAGCCCGGGAACCAGGTCGGGGTTCGACTCCCGGTCAGGGCACAGGCCCGGGGTGCGGGCTCCATCCCCAGTGGGGGCGTGCAGGAGGCGGCCGGTCTACGACTCTCTCTCATCACAAATGTTTTTCTCTCCCCCTCCCCTCCCATCCTCTCCGAAATCAATTTAAAAATATACATTTTAAAAGAACAGGAAAGAAGAAAGCGGCTCCTTTTTAGGCCTCAGCCACCCTTCCCCTGCGGGAGGGAGCCGCCGCTTGGCGCTCGCAGGCTGGCACCTCTGGCCGCCGCCCTCGCTAACCAGGAGGCCGCGGCCTCGTCTGGGAGCCTCTGGCCAGCAGGCGCGTGAGGGCCTCGGTCCCGCTTCCAGTTTCCGTGTGTTTGTGGCGCGGTGCCGCCTTCCCGTGTG
This sequence comes from Murina feae, assembly GCA_004026665.1. Lineage (NCBI taxonomy): Eukaryota > Metazoa > Chordata > Mammalia > Chiroptera > Vespertilionidae > Murina > Murina feae. The sequence continues at coordinate 7,835 of PVJC01049162.1, read as the reverse complement.
TGATGCATAAGGAGGTGCCTTTAAAATAAACACGTTTAAGTAAAACCGATGAGCCCGTTTTAAAACGACGCACTGCGTTCCCTCGAAAATAGCACAGGAATACCCCAGAGGGGGCGGGAAAGCAGCCGGATGAGGACGCAACACAGCAGAGACCAACGCGGAGGCAGCACAGCCCTCTCCTCTGCTCTCTATCCACCCAGGGTCGGCGACGACACAGTAGGTCTGCAGTTCCAGCTGCTGGAAACAGAGAGGAAGGTGAGCCCCAGGCGGCTCCAGGCGAGCTCACCATTGGGGGGAGGAGGGAGGGGAGGGGCGGATAGGGGTCTCTCCCCACGTCTCGCTGACCGATTTTCTAAACGAGCTTGACTGGACGCTGCCCTGGGGCTCCACACGGCCTCGCAGCCCCCACAGCTGTGCCCACGGCGGACATCCCGACCCCGCGCCCAGCTCTCCCACAAGACCAGGGCCTGGACCGCGAGGAGGACGCGAATGTCTCACAGCTGGGGATGTTTTCGTGGGCCGGCTGGGCATTCTCCTCCTCCTCCTTCTTTTTCCCCCTTTGGGGGACCCTGGTTAACAACATTAGACAGGAGCCAGGTGCGCGGCCGCTGGGCACTGCGCTGTGTGTCCATCTCCAACAACCTCTCCCAGACCGTCGACGGGGTGGGGAGCTGGCCTTGGTCCTGAAGTTACACGCGCGACCAAAACCGCTCTGAGGGTCCGGAGCACTGACTACACGAGCACACGCAGGGCCCGCCGGCTGGCTCAGCGGCTCAGCGTCCACCTGGTTCCACTAGGAACCAGGAGGTCGGGGTTCGATTCCCGCTCAGGGCCCAGGCCCGGGCTGCGGGCTCCATCCCCAGTGGGGGGCGTGCAGGAGGCAGCCGATCCGTGATTCTCTCTCATCATTGATGTTTCTCTCTCTCTCCCTCTCCCCTCCTCTTTAAAATCAATTAAAATGTATTTTTTTAAAAAAACCAGGCTGGGGGCATGGGGCTCAGGGGTCTTAGCTCGCCGACCTCAGCTCTAAGGGGAGGTTCTGGATTTCCGCCCTAAAAGCCACACATGCACAGACACACCTGCATGGACACGCATGTCCACACACATGCACACGCATGCACACACACACACGCCCGGCCTTCCTTGGGACATTGCACACGCCTCCCCGCCGCCTTCCGAGAGGCCGTATTAAAGATATGTGAGGCCTGGTGAGTGACAGCCTCCTCCACAGGCTCCATTGTGATGGCCAAGCGTCCGCCCTGCCGCCCCGCCGGGCTGTCGGAGAAGAGCGAGGGCGGCTCCTGACGCCCCCTCTCGGCTGCAGGAGCTCGTCATCTTTCAGCCTCGAGACCCGTGGGCCGTGATGACAGGTGCCAGGCCCGGAGCGAACCGCCTGACCCAGAATCGCTGCTGTGAGATCCGAGAGCGCAGACATTCAAACGCCGTTTTCATTACAGACACACGCGCTCACTCACACATCACACACTCACACTCACACTGACACACACACACATCACACACTCACATCACACACACATCATACACTCACACTGACACACTCACACTGACACACTCACACTGACACACTCACACTGACACACATCACACACATACGCTCACTCGCACACACACGCTTACACTCACACATATACACACACGCTCACTCACACACTCATACATTCACACCGACACACTCATGCACACTCACACACTCACACATGCTCGCTCGCACATACACGCTTACACTCACACCCACACACACTCATACACTCACTCACACACACTCATACACTCACACACACACAGAACTCAAAAGGCAGCGATGAGCCTTGGCGACAGGAGCCTCACCGGGGCCCAGGTGACTCCCCTAACGGTGCCCCAGCTCGAGAGACATGAGCTTCATCTGGGCCGCCATCCGTCGCCATGACGACGTGGGCCCGAGGACGGGCTTCCCAGCCGCCTCTGCACCCTGACTTGGGGGAAGGCGCTCTTCTTCTCTCTGACACACGGGCTCCCGAGAACCCTTCCTTCCACCGCCGGCGGCGCTCAGGGGGTGAGCGTCAGCCTGTGCACCAGGGGGCCAGGGTTCGAGTCCCCGTCAGGGCACAGGCCCGAGCTGCGGGCTCCATCCCCCGTGGGGGCCGTGCAGGAGCGGCCGGTCCATGATTCTGCCTCATCACTGATGTTTCTCTCTCCTCCTCTCCCTTCCTCTCGGAAATCAATACATTTTTTAAAAAGAAACGAGAGAGAGGAATCCGAACACGGCTCAGCTGCGCTCCTCTGGCTGACACTCGGAAAGGAGCCTCTGCAGGTGGTTCCAGGTCCCGTGTCCTTGGACGTGACTCCCCCCAGCTCCTCAGTTTCCCCTGAAGGAACAGGAGGGAGGACCCGGGATCTGAGCTCCCTGGGCTGGATGTGCCCGCAGCGGGCACCCACAGCTCTCTCCCGCCTTCTCCCCCCTCCAGCTCCAAGATCTGCTTCTGGGAACCAGAGCCGAGCGGCGGGGACGCATGTCAAGGCGGCTGCGAATCTGAGGCTGCACAGAATCTGCGAGCAAATCCCGAGGACGCTGACGGCTGTGCCCTGGGGCGCTGTGTCTCAGATGAGGCTGAGCCTGAATCACAGGAACCAGCGCGGCCCTGGAGCGGGAGCGGGAGCGCGTTGTCTGCAGGAAGAGGGAAGGGAAGGGGATCCCGCGCCATGGCCCCTGGAGGCGGGCACCCCACTCCTGCACTGTCCTACAGGAATTCTTGTTTTGTTTAATATATTTTTATGCAGAGAGGGCGGGAGAGGGAGAGAGAGAGAGAGAGAAACATCAGTGATGAGAGAGAATCATGGACCCGCTGCCTCCTGCGCGCCCCCCCCCCCGGGGGTCCAGCCTGCAACCAGGGCCTGTGCCCTGACCGGGAATCGAACCCTGACCTCCTGGTTCATAGGTCGATGCTCAGCCACAGAGCCGCATCCGCGGGGCCCAGCTCACGTCTGAGATGAGGACCAAGTGGTCAGCCTACGCCAGAGCCCATGACAGCAGCTGGGGGAGATGCTGCGCTCTGATTGGCCAGGGGAAGACTGTGCTCTGATTGGCCAGGATGTTACCTCTGATTGGTCACGTGCTTCCCTGAGGCTAAAGGTCAGTCAGCTGCCCCTGAACCAAAAGTGACCCTTGGGGCAGCGGAACGGTTATCAGACGGGGAGCCAGCCTTCCAGCCAAACCTTCAACAGTCGTCTCCCCAGCAGGAGGGGGCTGGCTGGCCTGGAAGACTAACCCCTCTCCTGTCCTCTGTGAACAGGCAGAATCTGGGGGACCCCCCCCCACGAGTCCCCTGGAACCTGTCTCCCGGGATGTTTGGGACTGACATGGAGCCTTTGGTATGAAGCTGTCCGAGAGGAGATCCCACCCAACCAAAGGCAGGAGGAACGGGGGACGGTGGGCCTGGAAGTGGGATGTGATGCCTGTTTGTCAAATAGGTCAGCAGGGTCAGACCTGTTCCGCACAGCGCGAGGCGCTCCACGGCATGGATGGCTATGGGCGGGGGGGGGGCAGTCAGAGAGAGAGAGGGAGGGAGAGAGAGAGAGAGGGAGAGAAGGAAGGAGGGGAGGCGAGGGAGGGAGAGAGGAAGGGAGGAACCTGTGGTCATCAGGCCTGAGCTGCCATGGCAGGCGTCGCCTCGCTGGGTGGGGAGAGCTGGGCGCTGGTAGCCATCAGGCGGCACAGGACGGCGCGCCCCGCACAGGGCAGGGGGGGGGCCTCCGATTCCTGGCCCTGGGTCTGCCGTCTCCTAAACATACCCACCCCCGGGCCCGGGAGTCACAGTGAGACGCGGAAACGCTGCGGTGCACGGGGCGGCCCGCGGTGCAGCCGTGACAGATGCCCGACACGGAGCGTGTCACTCACAGGCTCTGCAGATGCCTAACAAGCAGATGGCGTCAAGATGACGGATTCCTCCCCCCAGAACCCATCACTCTCCTCCCGGAACCGAGGGCCGGAGGACGCGCGCCTCCATCCGCGCCAGGCCACACGGGAGGAGGAATCAGAGCAGGTGCCGGCCTCACAGAGGAGCCCAAGGGGCAGCTGGGGCCTGGGGCTGCCCCCCTGCCTGGCGCCGGGTGTGGGGGAGACGCGGGCCCGGCCCCCAGGGCTCGGAGGCCAAGGGCTCGCTGAGCCGGGCACAGGCCTCGGCGTCCGCCTGCGCGTGGGAAAGGCGTGTGAACCCGCAGGGCAGCCCGCAGGCCTGGAGCGGAGGCTGAGCGCGGGCTGAGCCGTCCTCTCCTCGTGGGTCCTCCCCGAGGGCGGTGTCCCATCGATTTCCCAGGGAGAGGGGACGAGGGAGGGAGAGACGGAGAATCAGTCCTCCCCGAGGACAGTGTCCCATCGATTTCCCAGGGAGAGGGGACGAGGGAGGGAGAGATGGAGAATCAGTCCTCCCCGAGGACAGTGTCCCATCGATTTCCCAGGGAGAGGGGACGAGGGAGGGAGAGACGGAGAATCAGTCCTCCCCGAGGGCGGTGTCCCATCAATTTCCCAGGGAGAGGGGACGAGGGAGGGAGAGACGGAGAGTCAGTCCTCCCCGAGGACAGTGTCCCATCGATTTCCCAGGGAGAGGGGACGAAGGAGGGAGAGACGGAGACACAGCGACGGCAGCGGGACAGCCCAGCGGTCGCCTCCTGCACGCGCCCCGACGGGGATGGCACGGCGCCCTCCTGGCTGGTAGGTGGGTGCCCAACTGCTGAGCTGCGCCCGCCAGGGGGCCGCAGTCCCAACACTTCCAAACGCAGACGGCCCGGGTTCTGAGAAGATGGGAGTCCAAATTGGCCTGGAAAACCGCACAGTCCGGCCTGGGCAGGGGACCGGCACGCCCGTCCGTCTCTCGGCGTCTCGGCCGCCCGCCCTGCTCTGTCCCTCCTGACCTCGCGCGCCTCCCACCGCCTCCCCACGGGTCTCCGTCTCCATCAGAGCGCGGGCCCGGCACGTGGACGGCAGGCAAGCAGGGCTGTTGGGATGCGCGGTCACCAGCCAACAGACACAAAATCAATAGCCGACGCCCCTAGGCGCGAACCGCAGCGGAGGAGCCGGGCCGGAGGCAGGAGGAGGGAGGCGGAGGGAAACCGCGCGGCCGGACGCAGGCAGCGAAGGGGGCGAGGGTGCTTGGACGCACAGAGGCGCCCCCCGGGGAGGAAAAGGGTCCTAACGTCCTGGACATCCCCCCACGTCTTTCCCCGACGCCAGGCCCTCAGCGGGGGGAGGAAGAAGCAACACCAAATGCCATCGCGTCTGGTTTTGAAAAAGACCTGTGAGCGCCCGGCAGCCGTGGCTCAAGGGGCTGAGCGTCCATCCAGGAGCCAGGAGGTCAGGGTTCGATTCCCGGCCAAGGGCACAGGCCCGGGTCGCAGGGCTCCCGATCCCCAGTGGGGGGCGCGCAGGAGGCAGCGGGTCATGATTCTCTCTCATCACGGATGTTTCTCTCCCTCTCCCTCTCCCTGCCGCTCTGAAACCAACGTGTGAATTATCCGTCACCAGCTTTCGTGGCCTTTCCAGGTGGCGCTGCCATCGAACTGCGACCTCCTGGTTCATAGGTCAACCATGCCGGCCGGGCCATTCGCAGTGAAGACACAGGATGAGCGGGCGTTTCGACCGGGAAAGCAAGCATCATGCGGTCGGCGCAGGCAGAGGGTTCGAGGTGGGGACAGGCTGGAATGGAGCAGGAGGGCGCATCCGACAGGCGCCCCGACACGGCCCCAGGCTAGGCGGCTGTCCACCAAGGCAGCTGTCCTCGGAAACAGCTGCCCGAGCCCTGGCAGAGTCCAAATAATGCTTCTGCCAGAACTGAAAAGAGAAAAGGACAACAAGGCACTCTCTCTCTCTCTCTCTCTCTCTCTCTCTCTCTCTCTCTCTCTCTCTCTCGGAACACCTCCCGCAATTAACTGCCCCACGAAGTCAGCCTGGATCCTCAGGGACGACAGGAGCCGCTTGCATATTCATGAGCGCGCGCGCGAGAGACGCAGGATGTGACTCTGCACGCGGAAGGCTGTCCCAGTGCTGACAGCACCCTCGGGTCTGTCTTGGCAAGCAGGTGGCGAGTCTATATTTGTGCCTGAAACTTTCTCCTAATGCCGACGCAGAACGCCACTCATCCGGGCTGCTCGCCGGCTGGAAAGTCATCAGGAAAATTCCATGACCTGGGAGGGTCTGTGGCCGCCATTCGTCCAGGGAAGAGAAAGTAGGTTAAAAGTTAAGAGACATACCCCTGGCTGGTGTGGCTCAGTGGGTAGAGAGTTGGCCTGTGAACTGAAGGGTCCGGGGTTCGATTCCAGTCAAGGGCACGGGCCTCCGTTTTCGGGCTCGATGCCCAGTAGGGGGCGAGCAGGAGGCAGCCGATCAATGATTCTTATCATTGATGTTTCTCTCTCTCTCCGCCCCTCTCTCTCTCTCTTTCTCGCTAAAATCAATAAAAATATATATATGTTTTTTAAGTTAGAAAAGTAAAAAGTTGCTTTTGTGGAGGAGGAGGAGGAGGAGGAGAAATTCTTGGAAGAGGACATGTTGAAAAGCAAGTGCCCGTGGACACTCCCCGATGTCCATCTTCCTCAGACGGTGATGCTGTCACGGAGCTGCTCCGACAGGAATGGAGGAGGGAGACGGGGCCACAAAGGGACCGCGACGCGGGGATGACGCCTGGGCCGGGCGGAGATGTTCACACCAGCGTCGTTTACAATGAAAAAATGCTCCGGAAACAATGTAAATGCCCGTCAGAGGGAAGGTACTTCGTTTCGTGTTTTTATTGATTTTTTTAGAGAGGAAAGGAGAGGGAGAGAAGCCTCCGTCAGCTGCCTCCTGCACGCCCCCTACTGGGGATCCAGCCCGAGATCCAGGCACGTGCCCTGGGCCACAGTCAAAACCGGGACCCTTCAGTCTGCAGGCCAACGCTCTAACCACTGAGCCACACCGGCGAGGGCAGGTTGTTGTTGGTTCTTAACAAAGGGTTCCAACTCGCGATGAGAAGAAGAAACCAGGGGAGTCAGCAGCGCCTCTCTCCTCCCGAAATACCTCCGCCTGGAGGAGACACCTGTGGTGTTTGCCGGCTCATCCCTCCCAGCTTCCCCTCGGGGAGCCATCCTTCCCGGCCCCCGGCCCATGGGGCTCAGGGAGATGGATGCCACCCGGCACAGGACCCAGGCCAACTGGTGTTTTCTGTCCTCTGAGCCGAGTGCCAGATTTCAGGATGAAGTCCTGGGAGAAATCAGCAAAACTACTAAGAAAATTCCATTCTCTTTCCACTCGGAAGGTGGGGCCCAAGGGTCCAAGAGCACAGGCAGCTGTTGGGACTCCTCCTGAGGAAACCTGCCCAGGAGCACAGCCGACAGAGGGCAGCAAAGCCAGGCGCTGGAGGGGAGCCTCCCAATGATACTGTCTGCGCGCCTGGATGCAGCTGTACCTGAAGCTGCATGGATTTCTCCACTGCAGAGCCAATGCATTCTTTCAATAGATGGAAAGATGACAGATGGATAGAGGAGAGAGAGAGAGAGATCATTTAATTCGCCAGTTTAGCCTGTGTTTCTCTTCAAGACAACAATGAGATTCCTGACGAATGCAGAGCTTAACACTGTCTCCCAGGAGGATGGGGACCTGAGACTCAACGACCAAGTCCCACTGAGGACCCTCTGCAGCCAGGATTCAATGACCTCACACGTCCCAGGAGGAAAACGCAAGTCCATTCTCGTTTAGCCACGTGCGGAGAGCTGAAAGCCAGTCCTGGCCCGGCTGGTGTGGCCCTGCGGTTGAGCGTCGACCTGGCAACCAGGAGGTCGGGGTTCAATTCCCAGCCAGGGCACCGGCC
>PVJC01049161.1:0-12228 GCA_004026665.1 Murina feae | reverse complement strand
GCCTGGCAGACTGGGGCCATCATAGGACATCCACTGAGGGGTCCCAGACTGTCAGAGGGCACAGGCCGGGCTGAGGGACTCCCTCTACCCCGAGTGCACAAATTTTTGTGCACCGGGCCCCTAGTAATAAATAATAATGTACCTTGTTCATTTATTACCTGGCTACTATATGCCAGACATAGGGATAAGAAAAAATTGTGGTTTTTTTTCTTTGTTTTTATTTTTAATCCTCACCCAGGGATATTTTTCCATTGATTTTTAGAGAGAGTGGAAGAGAGGGAAAGACAAAGAAATATCAAGTGAGAGAAATGCATTGATTGGTTGCCTCCTGCACATGCCTTGACCAAGGCCAGGGCCTGGGAGGAGCCTGCAACCCAGGTACATGCCCTTTACCAGAACGGAACCCATGATCCTTCTGTCTGCAGGTCGATGCTCTATCCACTGAGCCATACTAGTGAGGGCAAGAAAGAGGGTTTTTTGTTTTGTTTTGTTTTTTAAAGCTATTCTTATTTTCTTAGGTTCATAGTCTGATTGTTAGATTAGAATGTATAGAGATAATTATGAAATAGCGTGATGAGTTTCTAATGAGGAAAGTAAGAAGTAGCATGGGAGCTCCAAAGATAGAATTATTAACTCTGGGTGAATGGCATGACTGAGGGAGGTCAATTGAGTGAGGTCTCAAACATTATGGTGGGGGTATTAGGGGTAGCAGTAGAGGAGCAGCAGGGCCTTCCAGGTCCACTGTAACAGCATGGGGGAGGAGGCGGGTACTGTAACAGGACCCTGTCAGCCAGAGGAGTTCTCTAAGCTTCATTTTCCTCCCCTGTAAACTGCGAGTAGTAAGATACCTAGTAGTAAGAGCCCTACTGCATAGGGCTGCTGTGAAGATTAAATGAGGTGATACATGTAGAGTATTTAGCACTGAGCTATGCAAATAATAAATGTCCACAAAGAGGCTAATTTGTGGTGCTAAGGGAACTGCAAATTGCTCACCATAACTTTTGTACAGGGTAGCCGGGTGGAGAAGTGAGAGATAAGATTGGAGAGATAGGTCTGCACATAATTAGGAAGGTCCTTGCTTGGACCTGTGGAGTTTGGACTTTACCCTGCAGGCGGTAGAAACCCCAAGAGGTGTTTAACCAGGGTCTGTAGAGGGGACTACCTCTGCAGAGAGGGTGGGGAGGGCAGTGTTCCTCAATAGTCTGGTTCAGAGTTAATGAAATCTGCACTAAGGCCATGGAAATGGAGAGGAGAGGATGATTCCAAAAAGATTTCACAATTTATATTTTTAACTAGCATTTGAAAATTTTAGGGGAGTGAGAAGTCAAAGGTGACGGGGTGATTGGAAGGATATTATTGTATTGGGATCAATAATCAAACAAGCCACAAAAACAATGGACTAGAGCTGAATTAGAGTTATTATTCCAACTCACTAACCTGATGGCACCTTGTGGAAAATCACTTTCCTTTTCTGAGCCTCAGTTTACTTGAAAATATTTCAGGGTTTTATAATTTTCTTCCATGGGGATTCATAGCTTTAAAATTGGTGGAAGCTATTGTACTTACAAAGTTAAAATGGTGTGAGTGCTTGACTAGGAGGTTTCAGTTCTGTAGAATACAAATGGGGTGTTATTGTACCCAAGTGACTGGCCCTGGCCAGGCGCTCATGGTATTCTCGTCTGAAGTGGTGATTTTAGCTTGCCCACTACCCAACTGGCTCTCATCCCAGCCTTGGAAAGAAATAGAAGGGGAATTCTGTGGCATCACAAGGTACAAGGTACAGTGTCACTAAAATAAAGTGTCCTTCCAGCTTGCTACTGGAATAGTTCAGTGGGTGAACAGGGGCTAAATTGAAGCCTGTTTTCCATGTGAATTATGAATTGTGGAGATTTATGATGATGATGATGGGTACTTCATACTTAATGACAGCTCCAAGGTGCTGTCTCAGTATAATTTAATTAGACAGATACATTGCATAATTTTGACTTTGTAGATTACTTAGACATTACTCTTTGGATTACTTAAATAGCTAGTTGGGAGAGTCAGACAATTCTCTTGAAGGTTAGAAATTATCCACATTTATTTCACAGAGCCATTCTTAGAACCAGAAAGATGGGGTTGCAAATATAGACGTAAATGTAGTGACCCTAGAAAGTCTGCCCAAGATTTTTTTAGGAGCTTTGTTTAGATATAATTTACATTAGAGGCCCAGTGCACAAAAATCTGTGGACCCAAGGGAGTCCTTCAGCCTGGCCTGTGCCCTCTCGCAGTCTGGGAGCCCTCAGGGGATGTCCATCTGCTGGCTTAGGCCCACTCCCCAGGGAATCGGACCTAACCTGGCAGTCAGACTTCCCTCTAGCAGCCCGGGAGCCCTTGAGGTATGTCCACTTGCCAGTGGGGAGCAGGTCTAAGCTTCAGTCAGACATCCTTAGTGCTACTGAGGAGGTGGGAGTGGCTCCTGCCATCACCACTGTGCTGACAGCCGTCAGCCTGGTTTGTGGCTGAGCAGAACTCCCCCTGTTGGAGCACACTGATCACCAGGGGGAGGCTCCTGCATTGAGCATCTGCTCCCTGGTGGTCAGTGTGTGTCATGGTGACCAGTCATTCTTGGTTGTTTTGCTGTTAGGGTCAATTTGCATTTTACCCTTTTATTATATAGGATAGAGACCTGGTGCATGGGTGGGGTGAATGGGTGCTGATTTGCCCTGAAGGGTGTCCTGGATCGGGGTGGGGGTCCCTCTGGGGTGCCTGGCCAGCCTGGGTGAGGGGCTGATGGCTGTTTGCCAGCTGGTCAAGCCCCCCAGTGGGAACCCACCCTATGAGGGTGTGACCAGACTCGGTGAGGGGCTGAGGGCCATTTTCAGGCTGCCCACAGCCCTTTCTGGGTGGAGTCCCTGCTGGGATGCCTGGCCAGCCTGGGTGAGGGGCTGATGGCCAGCCTCAGGCTGGAAGCAGGTATCTGGGATTTATTTGTCTTCTATAATTGAAACTTTGTACCCTTGAGCGGAGTTCAGGGCCAGCAGGAAGCTTGGCTTCCTCCATTGCCAGGGGCAACCCAAGCCTCCTGCTTGCACCAGCTCAATGGCTGCCTCCATCTTAGTTGGGTTAATTTGCATATTCACTCCTGATTGGCTGGTGGGTGTGGCTCACGGCTGTGGCTTGTGGGTGTAGGGGAGATTCGGTCAATTTGCATATTTCTCTTTTATTAAATTAGATAATATAAAATTCACCCATTGTAAGTCTACAGCTTGATGATTTTTAGGAAATTTGTAGAGTTGTGCAACAACCATCACTGTCATGTAATAGAACTTAAGTCATCCCAAAAAGTTTCCCATGCCCTTCTGGAGTCAGTTTCTGCTCCCACTGAAGGCCTCGGCAACTATGGATCAGCATTCTGTCTCAATTTTTTTTAATGTAGTAACTCAATGATTGTTTGTAAATTTATGAAGTTATGCAACCATCATCACTATCTAATTTTAGAACATTTCCATCACCCCTGAAAGAAAACTCATGCTCATTTGCAGGCATTCCCTGTTCCATTCCTAGAACCCTTCTAGGAATCTGCTTCTTGTGCCTGTAGATTATACCTTTCTGGATATTTCATAGAAATAGAGTAAAGTAATATATGGCCATTTGTGTCTGGATTCTTTCACCTAGCATCTTTTGTTTTCAAGGTTCATCCATATTGTAGCATGTATCAGTACTTCATTTCATTTTATGGCCAAATAATATTAAGTTGAGTGGATAGCCCATGTTTTGTTTATCTGTTCGTCACTTGATATACACTTGACTTCCACTTTTTGGCTGTTATGAATAATGCTGCTATGAACATTTACATGCAAGTCTTATGGACATGTTTTCATTCTCTTGGGTAGATAAGCAGGGGTTGAATTTCTACATCATATGGTAATTCTGTGTGTAACAGTAACTGCCAAACTAGTTACTAAAATTGTCATCCATTGTAGTCATTCCCAGGAATGTATTAGGTTTCCAGTTTCTCTGCCTCCTTGCCAGTATTTGGTATTGTCAGTATTTTGGATCCTAGCCCTTCAAGAAGGTATATAGTGGTATTTTATTTTGATTTTTAAAATTTACATAATTGAATGTATATGTGTAAATAATTTTATAATTCTAACAGCTATATGACAAATATGCATTTACATAAAAACAGAATAATTTAATACATATATAAGATGCTTTCTTTTTAAAAAACATTTTTTTATTGATTTCAGAGAGGACAGGAGAGGGAGAAAAAGATAGAAACATCAATGATGAGAGGGAATCATTGATTGCCTGCCTCCTGCACTCCCCCTACTGGGGATTGAGCCCACAACCTGGGCATGTGCCCTGATTGGGAATTAGAACCATGACCTCCTGGTTCATAGGTCTACACTCAACCACTGAGCCATGCTGGGTGGGCTGTAAGATGTTTTCTTGATAAAGCACACATACAGGTATCCTCAAAAATAATGACCCTTGTGTTACACAGCAATAATAAAATCAGAGGTGGTGAGGATAATCACAGTCTGAGTGAAGTGTTAAAAATCTAAATAGCTCTAACCAGTTTTCTCAGTGGTTAGAGCATAGGCCTGCAGATTAAAAGGTCCTAGGTTCGACTCCATTCAAGGGCACGTACCTTGGTTGCAGGTTACTCCTGGCCTGGGTCCTGGTTGGGTGGTGCAGGAGGTAACCAATTGACGTGTTTCTCTCACATCGATGTTTCTCTCTGTCTTTCCCTCTCTCTTCCACTCTCCCTAAAAATCAATGGAAAAAGATCCTCCGGTGAGGATTAACAATAACAATTAAAAATATCTAAATAGGCATTCGTAGATCCATTTAAAATTGTATGCAAGCAAGGTATGGCTCTGTGGTTGAGCATCGACCTATGAACCACAAGGTCAGGGCACTTAACAGGGCTGTGGGCTCTATCCCCAGTAGGGGGAGTGCAGGAGGCAGGTAATCAATGATTTTCTCTCATCATTGATGTTTCTCTTGCTCTCTCCCTCCCTGAAATCAATAAAAAATATATAGTTGTTGTTTTTTTTTAAAAGAGAGTATAGTAATATAAGAAAGATATGAGCAGTCTCACCATGAACGTAATTATGACCTTAGGAAGCACCATATTCCCTAGGTCTGTTTTTTCAGTGGCCATAGAAGGTCATCTCATTACCAGTCTGCTTGTTCCATCAGCACCCAAACATTGAGCTCAGTAGTAGTAGTATATTTCATTAGCAGTAGCCAGGGATCCTTCAAAGAAGCTGAGTTCCTATTTGGGAGCTGGGGAAAATCAGGATGGCCTGAAGCATGTTGCTATTACCAGAAAACCAGGATTCTGTGAAAAAATACTGGGCTTTTGCTGAAAAGACAAAAGAGTCAGGTGAAAGGGGTCAGGTTGTGACAATGTGTGCATGTCACAAAGAATGACTAGATCTACAGCTGTTGATCTACAAGTACAACCTGACTCTATGAAAAGTCATGAGTCCTTAGTGATAAAAAGAAAAGTTAATATTATATGTACTAAAGTACACATATAAATGTGCAATTATAGCACTAGTTGTAATTCAAAGGGTAAAAATAGCATATTTTAGTAAGTAGGTAAGTTTGCTGTATATGGGGTTCTATTTCCTTTTAAATTTTTTTCTATATTGATTGTTAGATAGAGGAAGAGAGAGAGATAAAGAGAGAGAGAGAGAGAGAGAGAGAGAGAGAGAGAGAGAGAGAGAGAGACTCTTGATGTTCCATTTATTTATGCATTCATTGGTTGCTTCTTGTATGTGGCTGACAGGGAATCAAACCCGCAAACTTGGAGTATCAGGATGATGCTCTAACCAATTGAACTCTCTGGTGAGGGCTGGTTATTTTTATTAGCATTTCCCTAATGACTAATGATGTTGAGCATCTTTTCTTGTATTTATTAGCCATTCCTTTATCATATTTGGTGGTATCTATTCAAATTGTTTGCTCATAATTTTACTGCATTTTTGTTTTATTATTGAGCAGTAAGTTTTCTTTATATATTTTGGATACAAGTCCTTTATCTTTATTGGATATAAAACTTGCAATATTTTCTCACAGTCTCTGGGTTGTCATTTTGTCTTAATGGTATCTTTTGAAAAGTAAAAGTATCTCATTTGATGAAAATTTAATCATTTTTTTCTAGTAGGGATTATGCTTCTTGTGTTAGAGCTAAGAAATCTTTGCCTATCCCAAGGTCACAAAAACTTCTCTTATCTTCTGCAACTGTTATAGTTTTAGCTCTCACATTTAGGTATATGCTCCATTTTGGTTGAATTTTGTTTATAATGTGAAGTACTAGTAAAGAGCTTGGCTCATTTTTTGGCATATGAACATCGATGATCCCACCTCTATTTGTTGAACTGCCAAATGTAAGTTTCCATATTCTCCTGGGCTCTCCATTTTCTCTGACAAAGATGCCCTGTAATTTCAATCACAAGAATTGAAATTATAGTTGGAAACATGATTTGAAAATATGCTATTAATTGTACCTTTAGTAAATATTTCTAATGAAGTTAACATCATGTTACAGGGACATTTTCTATACTGTCAGTGTTTTATAATGTTCCCTAAGTAGCAACCCTGGGTGCACTGCACATCCTTCAACAGACTTCCCACCCACCCCCCACACGCCCCCCCCCAGCCAAGACATGCTTTTTCCTTTGTTGAGACAAGAATCAGTGTGCTTTCTATTAGTCATCTTTGTGCTAGCTTATGTTTAGTTTCTCCTGAGGTGTTTTTTTATTTATTTACTAGTATTTTCACTTTCCTTTTTGCAGGAGAAAAATTCCTAAATAGAAAAAAATCTCTTGCAGAAATTTTATTAAATCATAAGAATGCAGGTCATTCTAGTAGACATGCTATATTATATTAGCTTCAAGTGTACAACATACTGATTAGGCATTTATATACCTAACAGATAATCACTGTGATAAATCTAGTAACACCGTACATAGTTATTATGATACTAGGGGCTCGGTGCACAAAAATTTGTGCACTCGGGAGGGTCCCTCAGCCCTGCCTGTGTCCTCTCACAGTCTGGGACCTCTCAGGGGATGTCCACCTGCTGGCGTGCCTGGCCAGCCTGGGTGAGGGGCTGATGGCTGTTTGCAGGCTTGCCAAGCCCCCCAGTGGGGACCCTCACCCCATGGGGGTGTGGCCAGCCTTGGTGAGGGGCTGAGGGCCGTTTTCAGGCTGCCCACAGCCCCTTCAGGATTCGGGTCTCTACTGGGGTGCCTGGCTGGAAGCAGGTATCTGGGATTTATTTAACTTCTATAATTGAAACTTTGTTGCCTTGAGTAGAGCTCAGGGCCCGCAGGGCCCTGTCTTCCTCCATTGCCTGGGGCAACTCCAGCTCTGTGGCTGCAGCCATCTTAGTTGAGTTAATTTACATATTTGCTCCTGATTGGTTGGTGGGCGTGGCTTATGGTTGTAACGGAGTGAGGGTTAATTTGCATATTGCTCTTTTATTAGATTAGATTATCAACTCTATTCTGTATGCTATACATTATATCGCCATGACTAATTTTATAACTGGAAGTTTATACTTTTTAATCTCAGCCTTTTTTTAAAGAAGTTTCTACTTGCTCTGAAAAGTATATGTTCATCTCAACCTAATAATAGAGGAATATGCAAATTTGTCCATTACAGCATCACATCAGGACCAGATCAGCAGGCTGCATCCCCGCCCTCTGCTCAGGCAGCTGCAAGGCCCAGGGTAGGATAGGATACTATAGGAGGGGAAGGAAACTGCATGCGGAAGGGGTGGCAACCACAAGGGTGGGGGAGGCGGAGCAGGTGTGCCGGGCTAGGGGTGTAGGTGGCACGGAGCCCAACCCAGACACAGGAGGAGGGCAATGGTGGCCGTTGGAGGAGAGGCGCCCATGAGTCTGATACGGAGTGGAGGACAGTCCAAGGCCTTCTGGGTAGCAGTGCCTGGGCCTTGTGGGCCTTGGCCACCTTTACTGGGCCAGGCGCCCTGGGCAGGGAATATGAGCAGGACAGTGGTGGGGAGGCCAAGGAAGAGGGAGTGGTGAGCCCTGGGCTGGGGATTAACACCCTTGCACCCCAACGGAAGCATTAAAAGGGTAGGAGGGAAGAACTTTGTAAAAGAGTCAGTGGACAGCAGTGTTAAAGAAGGAAAGAGGATGTGGGAGTGAACTGTAGGAGCTATAATGAAAATAAAGTATAGTTGTGTACTGGGGACAGATTTTAAAAGTAGGAGTCAGAAAAGAATAAAAGATAAATGATAGTGAATAATTAGGTAGGTAGTGAGATATTAAAACAAAGTGGAAATAGGTAGAGAAGAATGTGGATGAGAGAGAAAGAGGGAGGGAAGAAAAGTTATAAAGGGGGAGCTGGTAGAGCTTAAAAGGAGAATGGGAAGAAGGAAGGAATGGGGGAGGGAGCAAAGCAGGTCAGAGGGAGGATGTGAAGAAAAAAATTAAGGTGGGAAGGAAGGAAAAGGGGAGGGAGAGAAAGGGTAAAGATAAAGGAAAGAAGGAATGTGGGGAGGGAGGGAAGGTAGGAGGAAGATGGGAAGAAGGATGATGGAATAGAAGTAGGAAATAAGGAGGAAAGAAAAGTTTATAAACTAGGAGTCCATAGGAAAAAGTGTTACATAAAGGAGAGAGAAAAATTGTGTGACAGGGAGAAAGAAGCCAATAAGGAAACCAAATACAATTGTTTGTGAAGGGGATAAGGTTAAAAAAAAACAAGTTAATAAGGTCAACCAGTCCAGCAGGGGAGGGCAGTTAGGGGGATCAGACTAGCAGGGGAGGGCAGTTAGGGGGGTCAGAAAGGCAGGCAGAGTGGTTAGGGAAGGCAGGCAGGTGAGCAGTTAGGAGCCAGAGGTCCCAGATTGCGAGAGGGATGTCCAGCTGCCAGTTTAGACCCGATCCCAGATTGGAGAAGGTGCAGGTCAGGCTGAGGGACCTCCCTTCATGGATGAATTTCATGCACCAGGCCTCTAGTTATTACATAAATAGCTATTTCTTTTGCAGTGGAAAGTTTCAAAGAATTTCTGAATTGATGCTCAACATTTGATAGGCAACAGAACTTCATAAAATTAAAAGCTACTTCGAAAATTACTAAAAATGTGAAATCTAAAGAAAAGTACATACAGGTGTCATATAATTCTTGAACTTTACAGTGGCTCATTTCTTGAAGAGTTTCTCGCTAGTGAAATGTAATCAAATAGGATTTTCGCATTAAAAACAAGTAGGGAGAGGGAGACAGAATTATATACCTACTTGAGGCCACTGCATGAAATTTGTGCATTGGTAGGGTCCCTAGGCCTGGCTGATGATCAGGACTAATCTGCGGGGCTATCAGGGGTCCCTGTTGGCACCTGCCTTGGTTGACTGGGGCCTGCAGGCTGGGGGCAGCTCCTGCATTGAGTGTCTGCCCTCTGGTGGTCAGTACATGTCATAGTGACCAGTCGTTCCACCAGTCAGTCATTCTGCTGTTTGGTCTATTTGCATATTTAGCTTTTATTATATAGGATATACCTAAGTAAGACTCTACTTTTTATAGGTTATTATAATAACCATTTGTAATCAAGTATAAATGACATACTGTATCATATTACTAAGCTTTTTAAAAACTTTATCTTTATTGTTCAGATTATTATAGTTGTTCTTCTTTTTCCCTCCATAGCTCCCCTCCTCCCAGTTCCCACCCCATCCTCTGTCCTTACCCCCCTGCTGTCCTCATCCATAGGTGTATGATTATTGTCCATTCTCTTCACGTACCCCCAACACCCTTTACCCCCCCAAAATTGTCAGTCCACTCCCTTTCTATGCCTTTGATTCTATTCTGTTCACCAGTTTATTCTGTTCATCAGATTTTTTATTCACTTGATTTTTAGATTCACTTGTTGATAGATATGCATTTGATGTTCATAATTTTTATCTTTACTTTTTCTTCTTCCTCTTCTCAAAGGATACCTTTCAGCATTTCATATAATACTGGTTGGGTGGTGATGAACTCCTTTAGCTTTTTTTTTGGTCTGTGAAGCTCTTTATCTGGCCTTTAATTCTGAATGATAGCTTTGCTCGGTAAAGTAATTTTGGTTGTAGGTTCTTGCTGTTCATCATGTTGAATATTTCTTGCCACTCCCTTCTGGCCTGCAAAGTTTCTGTTGAGAAATCAGCTGATAATTGTATGGGTGCTCCCTTGTAGGTAAGTAACTGCTTTTCTCTTGTAGCTTTTAAGATTCTCTCCTTGTCTTTTGCTCTTGGCATTTTCATTATGATGTGTCTTGGCATGGTCCTCTTTGGATTCCTTTTGTTTGGGGTTCTCTGCGCTTCCTGGACTTGGAAGTCTATTTCTTTCACCTAAAGTATATAAAATATTTAAATGCAATGATATGAATAGTGTATTTGCTAGTTTTAATATTCTCTTATTTAGTGACTTGTTTTACTTTGTAGGTAACAAAGTTATAATAGACCATACTGAAGTTATACAGTATAGAAAACTGTAGGGTCAGTGTTCTTTGGGGGAAAGAAACGGATGCCAGTTTGTATGTTTTTCTCCTGATCTTTTTTTTGCACCTTTAACTTCTCTATAATAATTAAGATCACAGGGCATCCAAAGTTGGGAATGCTCTTGGAATCACTTTCCAGTTGGCTCAGTGACACACGTTCAGTTTGCCATGTCTGCCATGGTTTAGTTGGCAGAAGGCATACAAATTGCCACATGTCACTTTCTAAACAGAATGTTATCCATGTTCCTCCTGCCAGTGGCAGTCTAGGGACAAAACAGCAATTTGGAATGCTTCGTTTTTACAGAATGATCATAGTAAAGGCAAAGGTGAAGGGAATGATGCTCAGGTTGGAGAGGAAAGAGCACTCAAGATTGTAACTTTCTAGGAAACCAGCGTCAGTGCCAGCATTTTTGAGTGGCCAGGAAGGTGTAAAAATAGATGGGCTTTGTGGGTAGGACTTCCTGAGATCAAATCCTAGTTTCACTACCAGCCAGCTCTATGCTTAAGAAGGATACTTGGCCTACTTAAGTCTCTTTAAAGTTTAAGTTTCTTTTAAAATGGAGATAACAGCCCTGACCAGTTTGGCTCAGAGGATAGATCATTGGCCTGCGGACTCAAGGATCCCAGGTTCGATTCCAGTCAAGGGCATGTACCTTGGTTGTGGGCACATCCCCAGTAGGGGGTTTGCAGGAGGCAGCTGATCGATGTTTCTCTCTCGTTGATGTTTCTAACTCTTTGTCCCTCTCCCTTCCTCTCTGTAAAAAAATCAATAAAATATATTTTTAAAAAATAAAATGGAGATAATAGTGACTACCTGGATTAAGCGAAATAATGCAGCCCTAACCAGCTTGGCTCAGTGGATAGAGCATCGACCTAGGGATTGAAGGGTCCCAGGTTCGATTCTGGTCAAGGGCATGTACCTTGGTGAGGGCTCGATCTCCAGTACGGAGCTTGCAGGAGGCAGCTGACTGATGTTTCTCTTTCACCGATGTTTCTAACTCTCTATCCCTCTCCCTTCTTCTCTGTAAAATAAAAATATATATATATTTTTAAAAAACGAAATAATGCATATGAGATATTTAAATTCCTAGAACATAGTAAATCTAATAAATGTTGACTTTTATCATAATCTTAATTGTTGTCATCATTAAAAGTACCGCATTTGGTTAGATACTTCAGTATAGACCAGTTAAACTTTGCAGAATTAATCTTCTAGCCAGTTTCTCAAAGTTTGGAATGAAGACCATCCAGGGGGCAAGCTAAAGTAGAGGTCCCTGAGCCCCAGCTGGAGCTACTGAATTAGAGTCAATAGAGTGGAGACCCACTAGTCTGGACTTGTAACACGCACTCCAGGGACAGTCTTTTTGCCACACTAAAGTTTGAGATCTGCTGTCCTGGCTTTGCTTTATTGTATTACAAAGATATTAGCTTGTTTTAAACATTGAAAGCAATACCCTCTGCCAACAAGAAGATTACAACTCACTTTTTCGCAGTGATCTGGAAACGGACCTCCAGAATCTCCAAGGTACACGTGTATTAAGTATTCTGTATTTTTGGCATGACCACTTTTCTTCCAGATCTGTGCTATCCCATCCCCCGCTATCGGGTTAACTCTCGATTTAAAAAAGAGACATTCCTGGAAAAGTTAAAGATAGCTTGTAATCCTCTTTTCCCCCTTGAACTATATTATCAATTGAATATGAATTTCTATAGAAGTCAAACAAAAT